>OMKZ01023150.1:42860-71736 GCA_900302535.1 Neoniphon sammara
TTTTTTTTTTGTTTTTTTTTTTTTTTTTTTTTTTTTTTTTTTTTGTGAACGTTTACAGAGCAAAATAACCTTGACTTAATACATTTCTATAAAGAAATTTTATAACTAGTATTGTTTCTGAAAATCTCTTTGGTCCAAAAAGGAATCGTGCTCCACCCAAGGTTGTTGCCTTGTCTGTTAGTGAAAAATATTGTTTGTTTTTTAGACCTTAGGCCTACTTGCTTATGAAGTGAAGTCAATAGGGTTACTCTCAATCCTTCAGTCCCATGCAGTCTATTTTGTGCACTGGTGCTGTGCGATAGGTTACGCTCCGGACACATCGTCACGGGCCTACGGTAAAATCTGACATGGAGCTTCATTCAAGTAAGTGGATAGGGCTGCATTATCATTCATTCATCCGATACATGCAGCAGGGACAGCGCAGTGGGCGTCGCTATAAATCTGTATAGCTTGTGTGATTCTTACTGCAGTTTTATTAATGGCACAGAGAGTTATTGGTAATGCAGGTACGTCTTACCAAACCTAGTACATGCTATATAATTGTAGTTCACTGCTGAAAAAAACAGCATAAGTTCTAAATTTATAAACACTTTGAATTTCTTTCATTTTCAGATGAATATTTTTGCAGCACACTACTGTTGAAACACACTTGAATATTAAGTGTGTGAATTTTCCCGTAGCACTTAGTTAAAATACAATGGTGAAGATGATATGACAATGTCATGTTTTATGACAGCATAGTAAGGGTAAATATCCCAGTGATGTTTTTAAAACTGATAAACAAAAACAATAAGCCATTCCGAACGTCTCCGTGTCTTGTTCTAGCAAATGTTCTTGGCTTATACATGAATGATGATATATTCTTTTTTCAGAAACATTGGGGAATCTGGTCCTGCCGCGTTCAGAAAAT
The DNA here is from genome assembly GCA_900302535.1 of Neoniphon sammara. Lineage (NCBI taxonomy): Eukaryota > Metazoa > Chordata > Actinopteri > Holocentriformes > Holocentridae > Neoniphon > Neoniphon sammara. Next base: position 43,771 of record OMKZ01023150.1, read on the forward strand.
CAACAAGTCAACAGACCATTATTTTGTGAGCGAAAATAGTGCGAGCCTGGAATATGTGAAACTAATTAACACTTGTTAAAAATTGTTACATTTTTAAACTGCAGTTCTAGACGTTGCTGAATCTAGTCAACAAAGATGCGTTAGTCACAAGACCTGAGCATCTGAGACTTTCGTTGAATAATAGTGTGGAATTTGTTGCACGGTTTTATTGTTCATAAACAATAAATCTTGATATGTTATGAGTAGCAAAGGCAAATCTGATGGAAAACAAAAAATAGCACAATCTGCAAGGCAAAAACGTACGGAAATGCAGTTGCACTAAGAAAAATTGTGGATTCATTTATTTATAATTTGTACTGTCGTCTTGCAGCTTAGCAGTTTTTCTTTTTTTTTAGCACTTTCATGTGAGATTCTGTGAATAGTGATGTTTTATCAAGCTGGTTTAGTCTTTAGTTTCTGCTCTCTCCGTGTTTAAGAGCCGCCCTCTGCTGCTCTAAGAGTAGCATTGCAATAGTTTTGTGTTGTAGTTCAATGGGTTAAAAACCATAGGGATTTAAAATAAATTAAAAAAAAACTGTGGTTTAAAGGCAACAAAGGCAAATGCTTTTTGATAGTACTGGACGAAACAAAGGCAGTGACAAAGTACCCATTAATTGATGCAAAACTACTTTTACGTCATTATACCTTCAACTGTATACTATAACTCACTTCAGAAGAGCGCGCGCGCACACATGCTTTGTCAGTAAACAACTTGATTTATGAGATTCACCTGATCACTTTGGCCCCAAGTGTGGTATGCCTTGTATGTTACTGAGGTTTCCCGGTGTATGTGTAATCATCGTATCTTCATGTCTCCAATCAATTTATTACTTATTGTTTGAAAGTTGGTATACAAAGGTTTACTTGCTAAATAAATAATTGACATAACTACAGTGATAAATCAACATCCTGAGAAAGAATCAAGATAGTTTGTATTTTCTTTTGTTGTTTGAATGCTCAGTCACAAAAATTACTTTGTCATCTGAATTCAAAACACTTAAAATGTAGCTGTAATGCTATGCTTTGAACCTTCAGTGATGATCTCTTAATCTAGGAACAATGCTTAAATATTTCTAATCAAAGGTACCCAACCAAATAGATATCCTCTGCTAGCGCAGTGTTTACTTTTTTAGTGGGCACACCTGAGAAAAAACTCAGGTGCAGTCAACCTCACTTCCATCGCCACTTGTCCCCCTCAATATGGTAATCCAATAAATATACCGGGGAAATTTCGACCTTTTATTTTGAAGCGTACCAGACATCGTGACTTTTATTTTCAAAGAAGGCGACTGCGGCTGTGCTGCAATTAATTCAGTGAGCTTAACCCTTATCAATGCTCACTTCTGGGAGCAAAATTAATCTGTAATGGTGATCTGTTGTGTATATAGTCTTGTAGGGAAAACTGGCAAACTTTCCAACTGTTACCCCTTACTGTAATGTCTGTATGATAACCTACATTTACTCCTATATGTTTGGTAAAGTGTTCAAATTACTTTTGGTAGCCTAACCAGGTGTTGTTCATCACTCACCAAGGTAGCCTGTAACTATTTTCAGTGTCCTTTGCCCAATAGCATGGCTTTGTGGGGGTATAATAGTAATATTCAGCTAATGCTGCCCAAAAACAACAAAACCGTGCAGGGATTGAAATAAATAAAAAAATAAAAGTTTACCAAGCATTTCTTTTTTACACATAACAACTCCAAAGTGACAAGTGATAGTTTACCATTTATTTTAAATATCATGTACTGTTTTATCGGGTGCACTCTTGGTACAAGCTGCAGGGAAGAGGCAGGTGGAGAGGCAGTATGTGAGGTGAGCTCTTAAAAGGATTTGTGATGAATAAATGGAAGTTTATGCCAAATGAGCTATGTTGGTGCTTAGGGCCTTTTGCTTACACATGCATCACTGTAGCCATATTTTTTAGGAGCAGGAAGGCAGCCACATGACAACAGGAGAGGAAAAGACAATCTCAGTTGAGATCTTAAAATTGATTACTGATGAATATGCTGAAGGTTACCGTATGCCGAACATTTTTCACATACAGGACAACTCAAAGTTAATAAAACTGACCCCTTACAAAGCCCAGTGTTACTTTGTTTTAGGCTGTTTTAAGTGTCATGTGTCTTTTTATTTGGAGAGTCCTGGAGCAGGGAAGAGTCAGGTGGAGGAGAGGCAGATGGAGCTGCTGGATCTCAGGTGAGGTCTTGAAATAGATAGGGTAAATACAGAGCTACAGGGCGTGAGGTGAGGGCGTAAAATAAATACATGATGAATAAATTACTAGTCCCTATTAGTCCTTTATATACTGATATTTAGGGCCCATTGCTAAGACATGCATCACTGTAATATATTTTTCAGAGCAAGAAAGCCGCAGGATAATGGTGAGAAGAGAAAAAGGATCTCTAGTGATGTTTTATTCTGCTGTGGATATAGAGATATCAGCATGTTTATGAGCATTTGTGCATGTACAAATCAGCTGTATACAGTCTATAAACTGAATTGTTCAGTTTTTATCACAAAGCTATATTGAATATGTAGGCAATGTAATGGTTAATCTGTCCAGTGCTGATGTATTCATTGTAGAATAACTCTCCAAGGTGTTCTCTAGACAGTTAAAATAGCAGTTTAAATAGGAAAGTAGGAAAGGTAAGTCTTCCAAAACAGTTAAATGTTTGTGGAGACCAGAATTGTCTGTTTTATTTGTTTGTTTTCTTTTTAACCAAAATCTGAGGTATACAGCATATAGAACAAAACAATTCACACGTTTTTATGTGTGTTACAGATGATCAATAGTTTGCTTAATATTACAAAACTTGTTTCCTAGAAAAACTTACGATGGCAAATGTGTTTTTTTAATCTAAAAGTTCAAGATATCAGAGTGATTCTTCAATAATGAAGCAGCATCTGTATCATTATAGGTCCAGTAATTCTAAGACCCATCATTGATAGCATACAGTGTAGACTCTGTGTGTGTGTGTGTGTGTGTGTGTGTGTGTGTGTGTGTTTGTGTGTGTGAGAATGAGTGTGTATGTGTATAATGTCCATCATCTCTGCAGAGAAGCAAGCAGACTGGGGTGCTTGCTGTACTGAAATTAACCCTACAAGCGTGTATTAAGGATACCATTCAGTTTCTCTCTGCGAACAGGTTTTTCCTCACTCTCTGCCTCCCCTTCCTCTCCAAACCCCCCTAGCACATCCCAGGAGTGAGGCAGCAGACGCTGAGAGAAGACAAGCTCCGCCAGGCAGGACACTGCAGGAATACACAGCAGAGAGACTAGCATGGCACAAGTCCTGAAGGGGAAGTACTGTATGATGACCCCATCCTCCTCCCTCCAGCCAGGGTACAAGATCACAGGAGGCATCCTCAGCAGCGGCTCCCCGCTCAGCATACGAAGCAGCATCCCTACAACGTAGCCGCTGATAGCACCGTAGCTATTGGCACGGTGGAAGTGCAACACGCAGATGAGCTGCGGGAGGATCACGCAGTAGACGAGGTCCCCGCTCACCAGCCAGAAGGCAAACACACTGTTGTCAGCAAAGGCCAGGCCTGTCCCTGCCAGGCCCACCAGCAACACACTAACACGGATAACCCACTTCAGCTCTCGCTCTGAGGCCTGCAGGGAGAAAAGGGGAGGAAGGGGACAGTCAAAATAGGTTTGCATTTATGCTTTGAGATAAACCAAACGTAAACGCACACACACACCTGCGTCCTCAAAATCTTCTTGTATATGTTTTGGGTAAACATGGATGCAGAGGAAAGCAGCACAGAGTCCATGGAGGACATAACTGCTGCAGCCACAGAACCAATGCCTAACACTGACACCCAGGGGGGTGTAAGGTACTGCAGGGCCAGTGGCAGGATCCTCCCTGCCTCCCCACGTTCATAAGGAGGGGGCAGACCATACGCTGTCTGATTCCAGTCTTAGAGAAAAGGAGAGATTGACAAAAGAAGAGATTGACAGAGAGAAATAGAAACAACAGAGGAGGGGAGTAAATGCTAAACGTTAGGGCGCAGGTTCCAAGGAATTTACAGTCAAAGGGAGTGGAGGAAGAAGGGTAATGTTTGAGAGGAACTTTAGCACATGTAAGCCTTTTGACCATATGTGTATACCTGTAGTCCTGCATGCCTTTGTGTGTATGTATGCACTTGCATTCATGTGTACCTGTAGAGGCCGCCACTGCTCCAATGATAACTGAAGGGATTCCCATGACAAGAACTACCACAGCAGCAGCAAAACAGGTGACCTGAGCCTGAGCAGAGGAGGCTGCAGAGAGGATCCGCTGGTGTAGAGCCTGGTAGGCCAGCCCTCCAATGGACTATAATGAACACGCACACACACACACACTTTGTCAGTAAACAACTTTGTGATTTATGAGATTCACCTGATCATTTTGGCCAAAAATGCGGCTTCCCTTGTATGTTACCATGGTTTTATGGTGTGTGTAACTGTCTCATCTTCATGTCTCCAATCAATTTATTACTTATTGTTTGAAAGCTGGTATCAGGTTGCTTACTAAATAAATAACTGACATAACTACAAGCATTTGAACTATAGCTAACATAACAAAAATGTTATTAAAACTCATATTTACTTCAACTTTCACTCATTCACTCGCTCAATCACTCACACTCTCTCTCAATTGTTGAAGACTAGTCTAATTACTATAATTAGCTATATGTGGGGATGTTTTTTTGTGTTTACCTATGTGTACTGTATGAACTATGACAACAAATTTCCAATAAGATGCACAATAAATAACATATCCATGTATTATTTAACAGCTATGGAAGTGTAGCAATTCAATCAATTGGCCAACTAACACACACACTCACATGAACACAAACACGCAGCTAAAATCCAAACTCTGACCATTAACAGCATCTCATCTGCCCATTTTCCTGCATCCTCCAGCTTCAGTTCACCTATCCATGGGCTGACATTTGAATGGTTGAAAACGGCTGTGTGTGTGATGTCTGCAGATGCAGGATTGAGAACCAAGAAGGGAATGCAGAACCACTGAAAAAAAAAAAAACAACAGCAGTTAAAGTAAAAGTGAAAACTATCCATCTATTCAATTAATCAACAGTCTCCATGAATGTATATTTTTCAAATGTTCTTGTGTAATTATCCACCACCCCTCTTTTGTTTCTCACCAGGCTGACAAAGATGAAGAAGAGCTGAATGATATCAGTATAAGCAACAGAGTAGAGACCCCCCAGAAATGTGTAGGTGATAGAAACTGCCGCTGAGAGAATGATGGAGAGGTTGGAAGACAGCCCAAGAATTATGCTTATCGTCCCACCTGGAAATCACAGAGAACATTAAATTATGGTAGAATCATAGTGTGAATACTGAGATTTGAGGTTTAAGTTGGACATAAAGATTCAGAACTGAACGGTTATTCACCCAGAGCAGCAAGGATGCAGGCAACCCACAAAATATCACTGATCAGAGCAGGAAGCAATAGCGCTGTGGTGAATGAGTTGCCATAGCGATGCTGAAATGGGTCCAACATAGTCAAGTAGCGCTTTGATCTCATAGGTTTGGCAAAAAACAATCCTCCTAAAGACACAGAAGACACAAAACAGCAAACAAAACAAGCATCAACATCTTTGTCCTGCATATACCTCCTATCTCTAGTTTTACTACTTCAGTGTTTCATTGTATCTGACACATGACAGCTGATAAGCAGTTTTATGACGCTGGGAGCAAACTCAACAACTGATTCTACATTGTAAATGGTAAAAAGTTGCATGGCTGCCAGGGGAAAACCCAATCACTTTCCCGCTGTTTCTAAAATATTGTCCTTTTGAAACTGAGACTGATCTGATATCTGCTGAATCAGACCTTTCCTCTGCGGGGATTCTGCTCAGCTCCTTATCCAAACTGTAGCCGTCTCCTATATCAACTATTCTAACTCCCCTCTGAGTGGGCTTTAGAGGCCCTAATACTGAAGGTTACAGCCCTCCTTGTCTTGAACCTCACCGATTTCTCCCATGCCCTCGTCCTACAACAGTTTTCCTCATTAACAGCTGGTGCCATTGGAATGTGTGTGGCTGACCTGCAAAAACCCAGGGTGGTGCTTACCCACGATAAAAGTGATGAAATAAGCAGGAGGTCCCATGGCCCAGATGAGACCTTGAGCAGGAGAATAAACAGCCTCAGCAGTACCCAGAATATAACCTCCTCCAACCCAGGTGGCTAGACAAAGGCACAGACCAGAGAAAACACAGATTAAGAGCAGAGCTAACAAAAAATACACAGGAATATAGAATGTACACATGAAGGAACACTCACAAGTACAACAAAAATTTAAAACATAAACACACAAATTAACCTGTCATGGTGAATAGCCCCACCAGAACATTAATGTTGCGACCTCCAACAATGGTGACCTCGCTCTTGCTGCCATCACATTTCTTCTCCTCTTTCTTGGATTTTCGAGATGCCCAGATCCCAGTTGCCAGAATTACGATATAAAAAATCACCACCGCCACCAGCCCAGGGACATCCACTGCCATCTTTGCTTGGTTAGACAAAACACATCCGGCTCTGCTCAAGTCAGCTGGCCAATCACATCAAAGGGTGCAAACGTACAAAAATGATCAAATGACCTAGACAAGGACACACAAAGACACAAACATACAGAATTAAAGTTTAAACAAATCACCTGATTGGATGATTCACACCAAACCTTGTTCCCAGGCTTTCAGAGCAGAAAATAATTCACACCAAACGGGACAGTGTTTTGACTGGACTGGACCCAGTACTACCTCCTCCACAACACTTACTGAAAATGCAGAAGACAATTTAACATTTTTTCCCACATTCACTCTTAATAATTTTACTCCGACAGACATGTATGTTATTAGACCCCCCTACGTTGATTTAATATATGATACTCGTCACTTAAGAAAGTCTTAAGGGTTCTTGTTTTTAAAGCCACGATGTTTATATACAGATTTACGTTTAGCGGCGTGGAGAGGAAGCGCCACCCCTTTTCTAAGCTGCAGGCGTTTATCCAAACCCGGCCGCTACTTCACCCATGGAAACATCATTTACTACAATTTCCTGCTACTTGTGGGACAGTCATATAAAGTTACAGTTACACAAGCAAGTCAAATCATTATTGAATAAAAAAAAACGCTACATGGCTACGGCTCTCTTTAAGTTCACTTAATTTTTTCCACCATTCAAAATAGCATCTCAAATACAGTTTAAGTTGGCATTTCGCGGAAGCTTTTATCCAAAGCGACATACACACGAGACACGATACACACATGATATCTCTTTTTATAGGCTACATGAGTTTTCTCCTGTCAACATTCAGTCAACACTAAACAGTAAGGTTTAGGTTCCTTTGCTTTGTGTTTCTTTATTCTGCCTGAATGGTCAATGAGTGCTATTTCAGCAGCTTCTCTACACGCTATTGTTTAGCACATCATCTCCATGCTCATGGCGTAAAAACTACATCACAGCGTTTTTGTTGTCGTATAGCGGCGCACTGTGCTCACTAATAGTGGCACCACTATTCATGTTTAACATAATAAAGGTCTTGGAGCCAAAAGAAAACACCTTGAAAATGAAACCATAATTTCTTACAGATATGCGGCACATAGATGAAAGCACGCGCGAGCTTTTTACTTAGGCTACTTTATGTCAAAAATATAAAATGAAATAAAATGTTTGAATTGTGTAAATAAGCGGCTTTACTGTATATTACATGTAATCTTGAAATATTTGAATAAAAAGCTTACCTGCATATCTGTACACATTACCTAAGTCAGTGGACCTCAAGTACTTCTTGTCAAACTTGTCTGTGGTTTGGTAACACATTGGGTTATTCATTCCTCTCCTTTACTATCCTTGGCCTTTGAAATGTGCACTGGACGAGTAGTTGCGGGAGGACCTCCCACATGTTGTAGGTTTGAAGCTTGAAATGTGACACCACATCCAAGCTTCGTCCACAGAGCACATGTAAGAATGTAGCACAAAAGAAACGGGAGACTGGGTCTATCCAATTACCTTTTCTTTGTTCTCCTAAAATAAACCCTGTTCTTTAACATGTACGTTTTTCCTGCCGTTTCTCTCCTTTTTTGCATATCTGTTAATCAATCAATCAATCAATCAATCAACCTCTCTGTCTAGACAAAGCAAAAGCAGAGATGGAGGGCACTAATAGCAGTAATAGCCAAGCCACGTTATGTTTTCTAAATGTCTATATGCTCCCAATCAGAGCTCTGAGAGGCTTTTCAGAAGTTATGAGAAATGTTAATACAGTGTGGCAAGGTGCATCAATACTGCATGGGACCGAAACTGTACAAATTATTTTACTACAGGGAAGAACAGCGAAGAACTGCTAATAAAATAATTTGTGCCGTTCCGGTCCACCTCATTTGCAACCAAACGGCTATTTCCGTGACACATGGTTAAAACCAGATGCCTTTCTTCCTTTAAATGAAGCTTCACCTCCTAATTGTACTATCAAGTTGCCGCGGGACACAAAGAAAGGTGGGGGTGTAGCGCTTTAAAAAAAAAAAAAAGAGAGAGAGAGAGAGAGATCTCGCGCTACGTAGTGCAGTGCCTCGCGGAGCTTTACATCCTTACATCCTTCAACATGCTGGCTCTTAAGCGATCCACCATTACTCCCTCCTCTTCAGCATCTTTCGACATAGCAATGCTGTATCGTTCCGCTGGGCCCTACAGTCACTTTATAGAAGACATTTCTAAATTTATTTCCAATGACGATTTTAGGGGGTGGCCTGGGGTGGCCATGACTACCCTTGAAATCTCATTGGCTACCCCAGATCTGATAGGTCGATGGTCATCTGCATTAACAAAGAGAGTAAACCTTGCTCAATCGATGATGACAGCTGATCAGCTGATACACGGCCAGTTTTCCATTTCCATGTTCTTGTATTATGGTCTGTGTGGCCATATTATGTAGGCCTGTGTTTGTATGTTTTCCAAAGAAATTGTAGCCAGAGAATTAAGGTGTTAGTTAGGCTACCTCTATTGTTGAAAATAACGCAGATAAACACAGTACTCAGTAAAAGCTTCTACCACCCCAGAAACATTGCCAATATAAAACCATTCCTGTCTTTCAAGGACCTGAATTCACGCCTTAATTTCTTCAAGGCTAGACTACTGCAACTCCTTCTACAACTGGTGCAAAATGCATACTGGAGACTGTCATTCACGTTTTCATTTCCTCAAGGCTAGACTACTGCAACTCCCTCTACTTAAGTGTCAGTCAGTCCTCCCTCTTGTGACTACAACCAGTCCAAAATGCAGCCACCAGACTATTAACCGGAAGCAGAAAAAGGGACCACATCTCCCCTGTTATGGCCTCCACTGGCTGCCTGTAAGGTACAGGACTGATTTCAAGCTACTATTAATTGTCTTTAAAGCCCTAACTGCTCTGAGCTCCTCTGCCAGCACTCCACCTCCAGAGGTCTCAGATCATCCTCTCAGGGACTACTATCTGTTCCTCACTCACAACTCAAACAGAAGGATGATCTTGCATTTTCAGTGGCAGCACTGATGCCCTGGAACGCTTTCTCTACATATTATAAATGCACCCACAACACAATGTTCAAATCCAACCTGAAGACATACTTCTTCTCCCTGGCCCTTGACAGCTAGACAAGTCGACCCTTGCCCTTTGTTTGGCATTGTCTTTTATTGCTGTTATGTTTGCTCTTTTTCCCTTTGTTGTTGTTTTTATTGCTTTTATGGCTTTACAGCACTTTGGGTAATCTGATGGTTGTGTATAAATGTGCTAAATAAATTAAATGACTTGACTTGTCTGGATTATGTTCCAATTGTTTGCTTATGGTGACAATATGAGTGTGTCTTTCATGAAGCATGTTGTAATCTTGCTGAGGTTAACCTTATGCTGTCTGTCTTGCTGTCTGTCAGCAAGAATACACCAAATGTTCTACTGAGCACTTTTTCTAGTTGTCATTAGGATCTTGAATGTATAGCCCTCCATATTCTGCTTACTAAACAGTCAAAAGAGTCATAATGGCTGTACAGTGTACCTCATGGTAAAAACAGATCAATGTTGCTACCCTAACCTAATTTGTAAAGAAATGAGGCTTTTCTTCAGTATAGGCATTAATGTGGCTTAGAAAATGTGTAGCCTATAATGCACATTATTATTGATTGCCAAGTTTAAATAACCATTGATTCTCAGAGACTGATACGTGGGAATAGAACAAGTAATGTACATAGAATATAAAACAAAATAGAATGGTAACTGCATGTTGGTACTGTTCTAGGTTGTAATATTAACTATAGTTACCCATTTTGATCACCTGCCATTCATTAAGCCTCATGTCATGACCACCCTGCGCTAGCTCTGTGTCCCATCTTGGCCACCCCAGTCAAAACGTCCTGGATACGCCACTGTTTCAGACATGATGACCCGAGTTGATGACATTTTAATTATTAGAGAATTTAACATCCACATACATTCCCCTTGGTACGGCGTTTGCAGCTGTTACCGGTACATTTGGTTTTAATCAAATTGTCCTTGAACCTATACCCACCGTAGCGACAACACATTGGATCTTATTTAAGCTCGGGGTGTGGATGTCTCTCAAGTAGGCTAGCGGTCTCTCCTCACGCTGCAGCCCTTCCTCATCACTTAATATTCCAGGTAATTTTACCGCGTCCACAGATGAGATACTGCTAGTCACAGCTGTCGCCACATTAATGCCTCCATCATCACTGGACTGGAGTCGCTGAAATGCTCCCATCTGCTCTTGCCCGTTTTAGCGATTCCCGAGGGTCTCTAATTGATCTCACAGATGATATGAATTCCTCCTTCCGCACTGCTCTTGATTCTGTAGCACCTATTTGTATTTAAAAAAGAAAAAAAAAAAAGACAAAAAGGCGTAGACCTATGACACCTTGGTTTAGCCTTGTATAAACAGAGACAGGGCAGGCACTGTGTACGCTTGTATTTTCCTACTGGGAGTCTGTGGCCAGCTACCACTCGACTGGTGCTATGCTACCAGATGTGCTAGGGCTGCCAGATGTGATCCTGCGTTTACGGATGACGTTGCACTTTATGATTGGTTAAACCCAGACTTCCAGAATGATTGGTTTAGTCCAAAAAAGGGGATGACGGTGGGGAAGTTTAATGACGTTTTACAGCAGCATTTGAAGCAGCAATATGTGATTGTTCCTTACGTAAGGGTCGCGTTCAGCCCCGACAAAACATAGCAAAACGTTTTGAAACGATGCTGTGTCTAACACCCTGTTGTGTTATGCAAGCATCTATAGTAGCTTTTTTAATAAGGCTGCACGGTAGGGTTTAGTACACGCTGCCGCTGATTGGGTAGCACCTCTGACACACCCACCAAACGAGACAAAACGTACCTTAAAGTACGTTTCTCACCGTTTAGAGGAAACGTGTCGTTCAACCCGGAAAACGGAATGAAACATTGCACGCTGTTTTCAAATTGAACGAGCCCAAGATGATGTATATTTGCATTATTGTTAAAACAGAGATGTTAAAAATATGTATGCGATTGTTGCTGTACCCGACTATTTAGTAGGAAATTTTTTTGGTGTACAAAAGGTCGGTGCGTCTGTATTATTTCACAGTGATTATAACAGTAGAGTAGATAAACACATAGGCCTACATAATAATCTCATATCAATGTCATAATTTTGTAGGCTATTCCTAAGAGTAAGCTCACTAATAGGATATTTGAATATCCTTTCTTTTTATATATAGCACACACAGGCCAACGCTATATCCTACTGATTGTATTTATTTTTCTTAAAAAAAACAAAAAAAAACAACAACAACAACTGAAAACTCTGGATTTATGGGTTTTTTTATAATAATGTAGTAAATGCATTTCAAGTCCTGGACATAAGCTACAATTCATCTGATTTAATCTATAAAGGCCAAGGGGTGGTCCGCTAAGATTGTAACCCAGAACTGTCTATTTTGTTGGACTAAGCTGACAGTATGGATGGGTAATGGGAGAAGTTTGCCTCGAAAGAGGAGGTTAAGGTTAGATGTTAGGATTAGGGATACGGGCTTTCTGTCAGAAAGACTTCAAGCGAACTTCTCCCATGTGCATATGGATATGCAAACACATACTGTACATTCAACTTCCTGTTCCCTTCCCTAAATAAAGCTTAGACAGCACTTCCACTCTGTCTTTCTTCCAGTGTCCAAGTTTCTCTTTATGGGGATATGAGCCATGCCCTCTGGGTGGCATTGACTCTCTTTATGTCTTTTCTCTGACACGAGTTGTTGAGTTTGATTGGACTGTGACAAATATTGTCTCTCACTCCCAGCAACCACTCAACCCCTGTAGAGGATTCATGTACAACAGCAGTGGTTCAAAGAGAGGTTGTCATTTTGTTCCCCACTTGGATGTTGGCAGTTAATAGCTCAACCATTTCCTGTAGACCAGCTCGGTGGACATTCCAGCAGCCTTCAAGCTAGCCCTGACCAGGACCATGATACTACGTAGTATGGTGGTCCTGGTCAGGGCTACCTTCAAGCCTGCATCCAGATTTGCTCATAACCAGCCTGCCGCTCAGTCACTTAGGCTCAGTTTTGTGAGTCAACAGCTCATTTGTCCTAAGCCAGCTCCAGCCCAAAACCCGTTCCTGGGAACCTCCTGGCCCTTCCTGGCCCTGGGAGGGCCTTGTAAAATAACTGAAATTTAATTTCTCCCTCAATACCACTAGCAGAAGATTGAATTCATTCTTGAATACATGAACATTCAGTACTTTAATGAAATATGTTCAGCAAGGTGAAATTCCATTTCACCATGTGGATTAGAATGGTTTAATCAATCACCACACCAGGTAATTTCACTAATTGATTGCTCTCTCCCTATTTTAAGGTGTGTTATTCAGTGAAATCGCCTGATCTCTGGTTCCTCTGGTTGGACTCTAGGCCCTCCAAGGCACATGATTAGAAAACACTGCTGTAATAGCTACTAGTATGTCAATAGTATTATAGTTTTACCTGATTAAATTATTCCCCACCCACTGAATATCCCATTTTGATATTTTTTTCTTCCCTGAACATATTCAGTTAATGTGTGATGTTTATTATTGACACACAATTTTGATAGACAAAATAAATTGTGCTTTATGGTAGCCACATTTCCATCTTGGCATCTGTTCATTTCAACAAGAGACCATATAAATACTCCACCTGCGGTCCAAAAGAATGGGCCAGTGGTTATGAGGGAGGGAAGAGGTCTTGCTGACATACATACAAAAGATAAGCTGTCATCTAACTGCTTTCAAAGCAAGGCCAGGGCCACTTTTCATGTTTCCCTATCAAAGGACCACACGTGTTTCTGGAGAAACACAAGCTATAAAGCCTCTCTAATATAGATCACTCTCCCTATTGTAGTCAGAATCACGTTGTGTGCTGTTATCAAGATTCAAACTAACCAGAGACAACTCCTCCACCATTTCAGCATTTGCACTATACTGGACTCATTCAGTTTCTCATGACCCATCATAGCCTCATGTAACTCTATCTCCCCCGCATCAGTTTCTTATTTATTTTGCATGTAGCTGTCTTTTACTTGCCCCTCTGGACACTCACAGGGATCTCAGAATCCTTAACGTCTTGGCTTTCCTTTGACTCTCACAAAGGTTTTTTTTGGCATAATAATAAGAGGAACCCCCGAGTAATTATTTGTGTAACGTGTAAGTTATATCAGAATCAGAATCCTCAGCACCTCACCCTTGTCCTCTCCTGTCATCACCTTTGCACACACACAGCTTGCAGTCCTGAAAGAGAAAATAACCTCCAATAGTGGGAAACACACTGATATAGTAAAAAGTGAGGAATATGTCACCTGTAATCTCTCACACTTTCTACCCATCTTTCTGTATCTCTTCATTTTGACCATCAAATAAAAGCAAAAATGTTTAGAAATAATCTTTAAGAAATGTTGTATGATAGAGGGGTGAAAAGTGTATATGTAAATCAGGTAAAAATCTGTAACTCAGATGGGGAACCAATCTTTATTTCAAAAAGTTTTGCTGTTGATAATGATGTTATATCACCATGTCTTCTTTGTACATGTGTATATGTGTATGTGTGGGGCTTACAAGCCAGAGTCTGCCTGTGTTAGCTCGCTGGCTTTAGCCACTGACTGTGGGCGTTCAAGAAGTAAAAGCCCTTCCCCTGCAGGGTCAGAAGTGCACAGCACCCAGTGGTTGTTGTCCTGTTCAGCCTTGTGGGAGTCCAAGAAGGTGTGGGCCGTCACCTCATACTCTCTGCCATACGTGGTCCTGAAGAGACAAGAGTGTTACCCACAGCACTATAAAGGGCTTTTAGGTGATGTACAGTATGTACTTCACCTAACATGTACATCCTCTGGCAACCATAGTGGAGGTCCTCAGTCCCTGACAACAGTGGCTGTGAACACTTGATTGTAACTTACAACTTGCCCCTCTCTCAACAGCACTGAATACACATAGAGTCACAATGACGTGAGATGTTGAGAGCTTCTTACTTCCTTAATTTGATGTATTTCTTTTTTTAACAGATTGCAGGGGTGGGGCTTAACACAGAGATGTATCTTTCAAAAAAATGGGAACTAGCAAACTGGCTAAATCTTGTTGAAGTAAATTGTTTGTAGTGGCGAATAGTGGCATGTTAATATTAACACTGAATGCACAGAACTTGACTTTTTATCTAGCTCAGGACTTATATATTCAGCTATTATTGGTGCACAGCCTGGTGGACCTCCATGATGGAGTCAGACATGGTTGCTAGGAGATAGATGCAACTGCATATACTATGTACTGTATACAGCATGACAACATGTTCCACTTTAAGGCTTTGTTAATACTTAAGAGGAAATTACCAAAGAACTTGATCACCCAGAACAGCAAGAGCCTGGTTTGTCTTGCAGTGTATAATAAGCACTTTCACATTTGCCTGTAAGATAATGAAGAAGGAATTACATTTCAGAGTGACCAAGCCCATAAATGTTGCATGAAAATTTTGCATGTAATGCAATGCAAAAACAAACAAACAAACAAACAAATAGATGCAGTCAGATGCATGCAGATGCAGTCAGCAACATGTCATCTGCAAAGGGGTTTGTGAATCTATCACTGTAACCATAGTGAGGGAAAACAGCTCCAGATTAAAACTTCCCATGAAAAGAAAATTGGACAAGTTGTTAATGCAACAGATGAAGCTCCAGAGATGGCAGGCACTGTGATGTGCTGCTGGTGCTAAGATTTACTTATACACCAGACCAGCCAACCTGAATGCATTTTGCATACCAACTACACATTTCTTTGTCAAAATATGCAGGTAAGAAGTGTGTTATCAGTTTATTGGTGTTATCAGTTTTTAACTATGGAGATAAAATATTATAGTAAGTAAGTAATACAATATAGTACACGGTAATGAAATAGTGAGTAGGAGTAAGAGGTGAAATGTACAACCATTAAGTCATGGAGTAGACTTACGGGAACAGGTTGACCCTCATATTCAAGCCTCTCCTGAGGATCAAAGTGGACAATCTTCCACCATGACACAAAAGAACTATCCTCCTCCAAATGCACTTCCTGGAGGCGGGACTTCTTTGCACACTGCAAAAGAAATCGCAATATTTTCAAAACTTAGAAATTACAAATATAATTTCAGATATACACTTTATTGTAAGAGATCTTGTAACGCTTTTACTTCCTTATATCAGACTAAATGCACTAATTTAAAGCACTAAGTTGAGTTTTTCTTGAGAAGTTTAACACACATAAGCATTGATAATTACTCAGTAAATCTTCACTGTTCATCTTTAATAAATAACGAAAGTCAATCTCAATTCACCTTCTGAAAAGTCCGCAGGTCACTGGTCAAATAAAGCTGAGGGCAGAAGGAAGAATACAGAACCACATTGAGAGGTGACAATGAGGATATGATTCATATAAGCACTAAGTCTGCGCTTTGCAGTGATTTTAGAAAAGCTAAGAAACACTGATAGGTACAACACAAAGCAAACCTGCAGTTTAAAAATCACTTGTAAACTGTCTGATAATATCTATAATTAAATGATATTCTGCCATCAAGCAATATCTGTTGTTCATGAACAGTTAAAAAGATCAGACACACTTTAAGGTCTTAACTAATACCTCGCTGTTCTTTGAGACAGAAGATGATTATACTAGACATTTAGATGATAAATCAACAATTTTTACGGTTTTAGAAATCAACGGTAGGTGAATGTCATTGGACCTTTTGTAATGTCTTACTTTAATTTGACTCTAGATTATCATGCTGATATGACAGCTTCTCTAGCTTCTCCGCCCAACTTCTCCTGTTCCCTTTTGACCACTGCTTTCTAAGTGCCTAATAAATTGCATTTTCAAACTATTTGAGTAGGCGGAGAAGGGCTGAAACTGTGGTATCGTCACACGTCAAATAGCATAACTGCTAAACAACTCGGCCAATCACAACTGAGGACCAAAACATTACATTTTATAATAAGGTAATGACATAGCAGCTATAGCGTAGAGGAAGCTGCCAATTTAATACATAGGCAGTGTATGTGTGTATGTGTATGTATGCCAGAGAGAGAGTATGTGTGTGCGTGTGTGTCTAGTGAGGCTACTCACTCCCCCTGCAAAACCACTTGTTGTTTTCAGGGCAAAACTCTGCTCATGATGTAGAGTTGATCCGTCAGGACTGCCATCTACACTGAACACACAAAAGGGATATTTCAGGCTTACATTTATGTGTGTGTGTGTGTGTGTGTGTGTGTGTGTGTACCTGGTGATGATAAAGGCAGTGCGTGTACAGGGCTGCACACTTCTTCCTGCACTGATTCCACACGGGGCTTGAATGACAGGGTTAGGAGCCTTTATCAAACTGTTGATGTCTGCATTGATGCTGATGGCAGTGCACTCTCTGTTCAGCCCTCCCATATTCACCAACATCACAACATCTCCGAAGCGCAATCTGCTATCCTTACACATGGAGAGATTCACCTGCACAAACAATCCCGCAGCACCAGTATAACCATTTTTATCACGGTGATATTCATCATCATAATTTCCATCATCATTATGATATTATTGTTATTGTTAATGCACAGTTTTAGCATTTTGGTGTTTTTGCTAATTTCCCGCACTGCCTTACTGTTTTATATCAGTGTAAATTGTATATAATGTAATATAATGTGCTTTTATCACATTATATTTGGGTGGATTCTGACTGCCAAACTACTGTTTATTCCTAATAAAACGTATCTTTCACTTACAATTTGAACTCTCTTTATTGAAATATATGTTGTTTAAATATTATGAGGTACTCCAAGTAAAGAAGAGAGTGCCTGCATAAAATATAGCTGTATTTTACAGACTAGCTGGTGGAAGCATCGTGCTTTATTGACTTGAATTATAATAAATGTAATAAATGAGCAGTCTGTCAAAAAGTGAAGATGGAAGTGGTCTGAAGTGAGACCTATCGCTTTGTTTGAGGACTGTCTCTTGTTTACAAGCAGAGGTCGGATTCCCACATGTAAGCAGAAAACAGTAACTGGAACTTCTTTCAAAATGTAAATGTTTTATTAGCTTTCCTACCCAACTTTGAAAAATGTGAGTGGTGGTCTCTCTTTTCCACCAATGGATTACCTTTACTAACCAAAATATAAGCCAATAAAACAAAAAACAAACTGCCTGAACGCACACAGACCTATATTTTATGCCATTTGGAATTGAATGCGAATGAATGAGTGGCAGGTGTGGCAAAAATAATATTAAAATATCTTCAATCATGGCATATGCTTAAACTGTCATAACTGATATTAAAGGAAATGTAATAAAATGAGAAAAAAACTCAAATCAGTTGTCCTTTAATATTGTGTGTTGTTGAGTAGTGTAGTTGATAGGCTACCTGTCTCAAAATGTTTTGTTTGAGGAGGTCTATTTTCTGGACAACGAGCTCACCCCTCTCTTTTCTCTCCAGAAAATCTTTCACTGTGTCCTGAGGAAAGAAACATCACAATCAAAAATATTTAGGCTCTTCTTCAATTTCAGTCAATGCTGATCACTATTATAGCATAATCACAGGGTTGCTTTCTGGACAGAATATTGCTGGGTCTGGTGAGATTGAAGCCTTTCACATAAACCCATTATTTCTGCCACCGTGACCAAGGCCATGGTGGGCCTATACAATCAGCTAAATCAAGCATCTGTTATAAGGTTCAAAAACAGCCAAAATCAACCTGATCAGTGATTTACAGTGGAGTTAGGTTGTGATGAAGTGTTGTGATTTATTAAATGCTCACTTTCTCTGAACCTGCTTCATCGACCACAGTTAGTGAGTTCCCAAAATAACTATTGACGACTGCCAAAGAAGGGGTGTTAACTTGTTGCATTCAGTGTGGCTTTTGGAAAGAGCAATACTGACATCAACAGTAACCCACAGGAAGAGAAATAACACTAACATTACACAACGAAATTAACCCAGAAATTAAGACATTAAATACACAGTAGCTGGTCTACAGTTAACTTTTTTTTTTTTAAAAATACAGTTATGAGTATTTTAGGGTGAGTCTCGTCTTTAATGCCCGCATCCAGTGCTATATTCCCGGTCACTGTACATCCTCCCTTTTCGTCCTCCACTGGGTGTTGACAAGATGAGCATTGCCTTCTGATACAAGATTAGGATTAATGTCTAGTTAACACCTGCGGCCGCGGCTATTCCGTTCTGGTAAAATGGATTTTGTAAGATACTCCTAATTATGGGTATCATTACAAAATTGGCATATGTATTGGTACACACGTTGTGGACTAGCTTCTTTGTGAGGGTTCTTCGTCCATATGTAGTGTACGTCCGATTAGGATGTTTAGGTGGAGGCTATGCAATAACCGACGCCCTGCTTGTCAGATAAAAACAAACCTCTTCCAAGCGTAGGTCCTCGTTCCAGTTTCCGACTCGCACATTTGGACAGTAAGTTCTCACATGAGCCATGCTGGATGTAATGCTGGCAATTAACAAATCGTGTACTAAGTTAACGAGTTAAGCTACTCGTTGTGTTAACCTTTCCAAACCGCTAATTTAGCAAGCAGGCATGTTTTGTGTAGTGGTGTCCATGGTAACAGCGTCTCAGCTTCCGTCAGTTCCTCTGGGCGTCGCGAGAGGGCGCGCTGACACAGTCAATAGCCTGAAATCAATTGCGTGTCGACAGTACAGGCCTAATCACGGTAGTGGGAGATGTTTACATTGAAGGGTTTCTAACACAAACCAGTAACCCTAACTGTAAACTCAATTTCTTCTTCCTGTTAGAAAACCTTAAAGGCAAACTTCTCCCATGTACTATAATCTCTGCTTATTCTGCTTCTTACTTAAATTCAATATCCTGACACTAAAGGGTCAGTTAGTCACAGTCCTACACTCTCTTAAAAACATAGATTTCCTCATATTGCTTTTGTTTGACATTCACACACAAACATGATCCTACATACACACTTTCCCACATGCACATTCAAAATTGTCATCAATGCCATCATCATCATCAAAGGCAAAACCAACATATTTAAGATGTCTGTTGCTTTTTCTAATTAACAAAATACATGTTTAAAATTTAACATTACATTCGGTGAACTCCAGAAACCAGCATTGAATCACATGTAATGCATCATCCTTCACAGTTCCTTTTAAAATCATATTATCTGATCTAGTATATTGACACCTTTAGATTGCCTCTGTGGGCTCCTGCCAACAACGACTGGCATCTGGACTCTGAGTCTGTTCATCCATGTGTCTGTCCATGTTCTTCTTTGTTTGTCTGCATCAGTGGCCAGTGGCCCGGCCTCTGGCTCCAGCACCATTCATGTGACTCTTTCTGTGATTTTTCTCCTTAGGTGAGTCCCTGTCGTCCTCCTCCTCATCGCTTCTGTCGTCCCCCTCCAGCTGCAGAGCGGAGATGAGCCACAGAGAAGAGGTAGGAAATGAGGGAGAACCAAGGAGGAGAGACAGAAGTGAGAGATGGTAAGACAGAGACATGAAACGTGCTGAACTGACATCACATAGTTTTCACGCATACTTTCTCTGCATATACATAGTGATACTACTGCACAGCACCTTGCTGAAGATAAACTTGTAAAGCATTCGTGATATAAGAGCGGCCCAGTAGAGGTGGAGTATCTGCAGAACCAGCAACATAGCGTTGAAAAAGTAGTAGCCAAAGAATGGAGCAAACAGCTCCAGTGGGTACACCCACGTGCAGTGGATCAGCCTGTAGAAGATATGAATATATGACTTTTTCCACACACCACACTGAGATCATCAGGCACACACTTTACTAACAATGGTTACTTCTATTTCACACACTCACCAGAAAGGCAAAATGATAAGTCTCGTCACCGTAAAGAGAATTGTGAACACCACAAACATAGTGTTAGCTGTCTGGTGCCACTTGGCATAGTTGAATACCTTCGCGCCCTGTGAGAGAGGACAAGGTGAAAACAGTGAAAAGGATCAGGTTGGATTCTTTGTCTTAAAGGAATATTTCACCCCAAAAAATTCAGTCATTAAAACAGGATTTTTAAATTGGCATTTTGAGCAAAACTCCTCTCCATTTTCGATGGACATTCTTGGGTATGTTAATATGTCAAAATCTAAGAAATATTACTAATTAAATAGCTCCTCTATTTGCTTTTTGAGAGAAATTTCCCACCATAAGCATCAGACAAATGAAGAAAAAGCCACAGGTTGTCAATCATCCACATGCACAATACTCCCTCCTCACTTCAACATTGCTTTGGTAATGTTGTATAACTCAGCTGCAGATGTGTGTAGGATGGAGGGGCATTTACAGTGGGTCAGCAAGGAGCCAGCAGAGAGGTTGCTAAATGTTTGGGTATGCATCTTTGTTTTTTTAGGGTTAGGGTTTGTTTGTTTGTTTTTTGTCTGTTTTTTTTTTCAAATCTGGTTGACATCTGCTTAGAGGAACTAGAAATCACTGCTTTGTCAATCGAAACATAACTGAAATATGTATAAAAACCAGAAACAGAGCAAGAGAGTAGCTCCCCTTCCACCCCACACTCAGTTCCATATCAACCCTCTCCCAAAACTATTGAATTTCACAGAACCATCTTTTTACAGCTCTGAAAAGTGCATGAAAGTCAATGCCCGATGTTTCTGGGTGGGTGAACTATTCCTTGAAGTCAATAGATTTCTCCAGAATACAGTAAAGGTGCCATACATCACAGTTATCAGCTAACATCTGAACCAGTAATCAATATATGCATAGATTGTCATGTACGTGTACCGGTGTAAGAGCAGAACTGACCTCTAGCAGTATGTCAGCGGAGTCATGAACTGCCATAACAAGAGTCCCAATACGGATGTAGTTGGAAGTCCAAGAGAAACCCAGAAGAGTCAAGGTGGCTATATGGTGAACCACCTGCTCTTTGAAGTCCTACATACATAAGCATAAGTTTGTATGCATACATAATTCCAGATACAAATTGTTGTTTTTGCAGCTTTATAAATTAAGATATGGTGAGATGAGATATGGTTTTTGAAAAATATTTATAAGTACTTGCTATAAGATATAAGACATTTAATAAGATATTTTCACAGGTACTATAGAAACCCATGAGTTAATGCACTGAGTGATGAATTTAAAGTCAAAGCATTTTGAAATTAAACTGTTCGTGTTTCTCTGAGAAAGGTACTTCACCTTTTATTTTTAGAGAGATACAAACCTATTGTGCACTCACCTTCCGTTTCACATCAGTTGTAAGTCTGAGGAGCAGAGAAAGGTAGAAGCCCATTTCCAAGAGGTAATACCAGTACTGAGATGGCAGCATGGACTACATGGACGCACACACACACGCACACACACACACACACACACACACATACACACACAATGACTAGATGGTTTGCCTATACTATACTGCATAATACTGCATATTGTAATATTGTACAATGAATATTTATAGTCAAAGTAATAAGTAAGTCTCACCTGTTTGGGGAAACCTGCCCAAACCTCCCTCAGATTATAAAGCCATGGTTTCTAAAGTCAGCAAAAACAGAAGGGGTATGTGAGGGGGCTGGAGAATACACTTGAAAGCAGCGCTGAGGGTAAACATTGGCCAACGAGCTCATGCATGTTTGCCTGCTATGCCAACTGCCAGAGTGTGAGAAAAACCCTGAAGCATAGAGAGGCACAGAGAAAGAGGAAGAGACACAGGTGGTTTCATGTGCATGATAGGGAAAGTAGAGTGGAGTAGCGTGCTAAACCGAGATTAGGAGAAAAAGAGAAAAAGGGAGTCAGAGAGAGAGCGAAAGCAAAATATTCAAGCGAAGGAAAAACAGGCTGACAGGAAAAACAAACATGTCAAACAGTCTCTGTACTGAAGCATGGAAAACAACCAGGAATACTCACATCATAGAGAGCTATGACTCCTCCAACAAATGCAAATAAGTAGAACACACATCTCCAACTGTTGATAGACAAAAACATGACATCTCCTTAACTGGTAAAATCCCTGAAACAAGTGAAACTGCATGGGGAAAAACAGATCATCTCACAGACAGACTTTTCCACTTTTCAAATTAGATTTAGATAACTATATACATACATACATACATACTTCCATACATGCAAAGTACGTAGATAGAGAGATAGAAAGATGGATAGGATTTGTTGTTGTTGTTGTTGTTGTTGTTTTAGCCAAAATGACACTTTTACATTAAATCCTGACTGTGCTATTTCTTCTGACCATGGCCAGCAGTGTGCACAGACAGACATACACACCTGGCCTCACAGAACCTCTTGCAAAGCCCAGGTCGCTCCTGGTTCCTCCTCCTCCTGAACCAGACTTGAACTCTCCTTTCTGGCCAGCTGGTCTTCTTACACAGAGACCTCACATCAGTCTGAGACACAAGGGAAAAATATCTACTTGTTACACTCCGACCCACCACCACACTCCATACAGCCAAGTTACACACCAGCACCAATTTTTGATCCTTGGTGAGCATGGGTTGATTCAAAATAACAGCATTATTTATTCATTTACTGAGCTCGTGATTCAATATTTCGGTGAGACAAACATTTTTGTTAATAAAAGAACTTTATAAGAAGCTAAGAAGAGCTCAATTCTATTCTAACCTAAGGTGCAAACTGACGTGCCAAGAAAGGTCTTCATGTTTTCAGGTTGAAGACAGAATATGTTTTGATTTAAATGTCTAAAAAATAAAAGTAGTCAGTGTACTATATAAAACAATTGGAAAAGCCATATTCCCCTAACAGTATTCCTCTGTGCAGCTTTGGGCATGAAGTTTTTACTTTTCATTAATTCTGTATAATTTCAGTCATGTCAGTTTTGTAAGATGTGGGATTATACAGATAAAAAAACACCTCCTTTTTCAGGGAATTGCCCCTTGAACGTACCTGTGATGGGGCTCGTGACTGGCTGCAGAAGTAGTTTTCTAGGATATGATTGGGCTCTGCTCTGAGACGGACCCGATCTTTAATTCCCCAAACCTCAGCCAGGGGTGTGGCCAGGTACCTGTAACACAACACAAACAACAAGAAAACAAGATGAATTTATAGTTTATGAGCCTGATGATAGTCACACACTGACACACACACACACACACACTCACACAGCTAACAAATGTTCACCTCTCAAACAGGTATCTGACAAGCAGCAGGCAGAGGGAGCAGGGCAAGGCAGCGTAGAGGTGAGAGGGTTTAGCGTAGACCCGGCCTTCATGGTCCTCCAGGTCAGACCAGGAGACGTTGGCTGGCAGCCACAGACGCTCCCACCACAGCCATTCACTGACCGTCTCCAACATGCTGCTGAGGAACATGGAATAAACCGAGTGAAACATCAAATTTCAGCACACGACTACACAACATAATTTAGTTTCATTCTCTATTTTAAAATATTATTTTTCTTAAAACAAATGTAAAATTCTGCCAATAGGGGGATGTAATTCCATTTTTTCCATGGCAGATTACTGCACTGGCATGAAGGAAATAAGACTTAATTCAAGTAAATTCTTCAAACAAGGTGATTTGCATCAGAAAGAGGTGAAATTATCATATCCTGTTGGCAGATTTTTCACTTGCATTTAAGAGAAATACGATTTTATGACTCAACCCTAATTAGATGACATGTTAAGAAGGATATGTTTTTTTGCAATGTGGAGAATCAAGCTATGTAAACCAGCCAAAGTGGAAAGTTTGTTTGAAGTGGATTCAACTGATTTAATTCCATAGCAGCCAACACAGTTTTCAAACTAAAAGAATGAGCACTGGCTGGCTCTTTACTGAAGCAGCTTGTATACTTGGCAAATATGAGTCACAGCCAAAATCTGCCACTATTTGGCATGTGGCTCATGCCAATTTCAAGCTGTGGTCACTACCAGGTCCTATTTTTAAAACCCTTCAATTTACACCACCCCGAGTTTCTTTACAGTAAAACTGTAATGTGAGCATGCAAACATGCCCGGATGTGAGTAATTTGGAGATAGAGAACAAGATGTCAAAGGCCAAGAGAGATAAAAAGGGTGAGGAGTAATTGAAGGGGGTAAAGATTAGAGGGAGGTAATGTTCCTCCTCTTGTGGACTCTGCCCATAACAGACAGTAGAGATAAAAACAACATTTTCCAACAGCAGAAGACTGCTTTCACAATATGTGCGGTCAAGGGGAAGTCTAAATGGTGCAAACAAGTGGACACAAGGATGATAAATGTTTGTACAGGCAGTGAGACAGAACCCCACTGCAGTATATATTATGTATAATTGTATAAATTATGCATATGTACATTATGGTGTTTCTTTAAACCAGCATGGGAAAACCAGCATACCTGCAGGCAGTGTTGTCTTTGGCATAGACAAGTTCCAACAGAGTTAAGAGGAGAAGCTGAGGCAGAGGGAGGGTACAAAAAGAGTGTGTGACAGTCAAGTGAAGTTCACTGAAATAACAGGCGAAACCCAATCAGTCTCAGCCTCTTCACATTTGAATCTTAAGATTCGTGTTTATGGAATCGAGATCATGGAATATGATGCAACGACTAAATGCCCCCCCTCCCAGTTCACCCCGCAGGACTTGTACTCTTGCAGAATCCAAAAACGGCCAGGCAGAATCAGCACAGACCCCGCACACACCGAGGGCACAATCTGTTTGAACTCCTACCCTCTGGCAGGCGTTACAGAACGCTGCACACCAAAACTGCCAGAAACAAGAACAGTTTCTTCCCACAGGCCATCCCACTCAGGAACACTTAACATCACAGTGCAATATAATGTGCACTGTAAATTTCACACTAATGTAAATGGCCTCGCCCTTATGTCCTATTATTACAGATAGTCTTGTGTCCCAGTCCAGTAACCCCACCCCCAAGCTATCTCCACTTACACACCTTCAGATACACCTACCAATTTTAAAAATGCTAAATGTGCAGTAAAAAAATCTTACATGTGCAATATAAATGTAAATAGCTCAGATGTGGAATATAAATGTACACTTGTAAATACATACACAACAGTTGTACACTGGTAAAGGCTTGTAAACTCGGCCATAACATTTTTTCATAGTCAGGACATACCTTGTTGTATAAATTGTTATGTGATATATGTTAGTACTAGAGGCTACTGTACACTGGAGTCAAATTCCTTGTATGCATAAGCACACTTGGCTAATAAAGTCTGATTCTGAATGCATATCCAATCACTTGCTGATGAGAGCACAAACAAATTATTTTATACCCATACACACACACACACACTCACCTTCAGTATGCCCAGTGTGGATAGTGCAGTGTGCGTCCAGGGCCTGTCAGTGAGAAACCAATCTGTGACCTATACAGTCTATACAGTACTAATTCACACCAGATAACAGTACTGTTAAATCCTATACCTTAGGTAAGAGCTTCAGCTATTGTGTAGCCATTCTTCAAAGAAAGTGTCAAAAGTAAAACAGATGGCAAATATTTACTTATCCCCTCCAACACTTTCCCTAATCTACTGAATATACTGTATGGTATGTAGGCAGCATGCTCCAAGGAGCGTGTATTTTTGAGCATGCGTATGTGGTGGCTCACCTGGTTGGAGTGAATGGGCTCCTTCTCCCCCTCCCCCTCTCTCTCCCTCCCTCCCTCTCTCTCTCTCTCTTTCTCTTTGGCTCCGACTGCTGCTGTGATCACACCCTTGTAGATCACTCCTCTAAGGTCGGCTCAGCACTGAAAACCTCTTACTTTCTGTCCATGAAGCATTTTGCATCAGAACAGCAGTATATAGCAAGCGGCAGTAGTCATCTGAGCACTGGATTGTTTGCATACCCTCACCTGCAAGAATTCCCTTGGAATGCTGGGAAGCCCCCCACAAAGGCCCCATTCACTGCAGAAGCAGGGGAGGAGGGGCTATTGCAGGTAATGGAAAGAGGAGAAGAGGGAACACTGACAAAGAGGGAGAGAGATAGCATCACATCAGTCTGTGTAATTTGTTGCCTGAGTACCTAAGATAACTAATGTCAATAGGAAAAACATGACCATGGTGAAAATGAACTGCTTCACCCCTCATAGAGAATTAGGAAAATTCATATGCAAATATACAGTGCAGTGGCTTATGCCTGTGAAATGAGTGTGGAAATACTAATTGTTGAGATGCATTTAACTTTGGCAGAACTGGGTCGAAAATTCCAGCTTCCAGGACAATGTGAAAGCAAGGCGACACATCTCTGGACATCCATGTTTAAAATGTAGGACATGGGATAATCACGTTCCGCTGTAAACCAGAGGGGGGCAACAGAGTCAACACAATGCCAGTGTTGATCCTGTCGCCATCTTTGTACCAGGACTTACTGGTGAGATGTGTTAATGCTGTGTTGTTAGTCTCATGTTTACTGGCAGTGGACATGAGGTCTGTTCTGAGAACTGATTAGGTAAGATTATTTATCATTGTCCCAGCATGATTTAGCTCAACACCTCTGAATGGAAACACTTCTGAATATGTGCCGTATTTGTCACCTCTCAGACATTTGATATGGATGAGCTCTCAGTCTAAAAAGAAATTAACATAGTGGGATTTCCAAATATTTCACATTTCCTCTCCATTATCTAAGCGCTTGTGGAAGATGTAACATGACTGAAATGTGCACCATCAAACAATTTTACCACATGACCTTGAGAACATGGGAAATAAGAATGAGAATCACAAGGAAACACAGATATGAAAAATGTGTCCTTGTTTTATTATAATTTTATATATCAATTTTATATATCAAAACACTAAAAGTAAATAGTAGCTATACAAGCATGAATAATACTAGTTGTGCTGTATATAGTTTCCATCTGCCTCTCGTCTACAAGGCAGCACTGCTGCATGTGTGGGACTGAGACTAACAGAGGAGCAGTGGCTACTGAGCTGTGGCTGTGGGCAAAAACAAACCAACAAAAAAAAAAACCAAACAAACAAAACAGTAGAAAGAGTTTCAATGGTATTTTCTTCAGGCATGGCAAAGAGAGTTCCAGAGCGTTGCAGTGTTCCTCTGAATTGTCCGCGACTCCCTTTGTCCAGATCAACACTAAAACCACTGAATCGTATAAATGTCTCAAAGATTAACAGGATAAAAAGAAGTTCAGTTTATCTGGCTGGTCTCTTTATAGACCCCAGGTCTTGTGTTTGAAGATTGGGAGGGCAGAGGGAGGGGTGAGGCTCCAGGCACAAAGAAAGGCTAATCTGGATACTCCTCCCCCTCCTTCTGCCACCCTCTTTCCCTTTCCCTTGCCGTCTCTCTGTCCTCATACTGGAGTGTCACGCTTCAGTTCACTGGGGGACGGGGGGATGCGGTCACCCAGCTTTGTAAAGCTGGTGGAGTGGCTCGGCTTGGGGGTGAACTCCTCAGCGCCTGGGCCTCTGGGGCGGGCAGGCAAGGTGGA
>OMKZ01023152.1:15021-27144 GCA_900302535.1 Neoniphon sammara
CGGTGTCAACACACGGCCCGCATAACACACAGCTCACAATTACCTCGGACAAATCCCCCCGGCTCGCACCCGCTGCGCCGAGGCTCTTCTGGAGAGGGCCGACAGCTAATTATTTCATTTCAAGATAAAAGATCAATATTTTACAACAATAAAATGATTTAGGATATAATCACACTGCAAACAGCGGCTGGAGATACGACGACTGCTGGACAGAGCCCCAGATTTTTTTTTCCCCTCGTTGAGGCACTCGACAACGAGGAGTCCTTGACTTTCAATACAGAGAAAAATCCTACTGCTGTCTTTCACATACATACACTGATGATCAATTGTTTATTCTGGCCAAGTGTGTTTTTTTTAAAGTGGGAATGATCTGAGGTGATTATTAAAGTCAAAGTCCAAATGAGACTAAAACCTTCCTAACAAATCTGAACTACAGCGTAGGGTTTAAGGATGAGCAAATACTGATTTTTTCCCCCAAAGAAAATATCCTAAAGGAATTCCAAAAATAAATAAATAAATACATACATACAAAAATTAAAAAAAATACAAATTGAGCAGCCATTGACGGTTACTGGGAAATTTTTAACTGTTCTGTAGGGCGAAACATTTGGAGTTGCAATTTTCCAAAAAATGAAACTGTCACTGAGACACAAGAATACTTAACACATCTGTTGCCTGTGAGCTGAGGCCTGCTCTCCTTACTACTGTCTGCTTCAGCTGTTTTGATTTGGGGATTGAAGCTTATTCTACTGTTGCTTTTACTGCAAGCTGCTGCAGAAATAAGTGTCAGCTGTTTACATGATATGAAGAGTCTCCATCCATCCATCGCTGACTTCTTATGCATAAGACAAGCGCATTAAAATGGACCACCCAAAAAAATAAATAAATAAAAAATGAAAAAATAAAAATAAAGATCACATACTGTTTTGAACGCACTGATAGATCAGCTAAATATAAGTATCGGTCAACCTCAGCTTTAAAAAGCAGTGTTGGTATGGCTCCAGTATTATTTACTGCTGATATTAGGCTGATTGGTGACCTTTCCTCTTAGTGTGTGCCACTTAATACAACTGTGAAATTAGCAAAAGAATACGACTAACATGGTCTGTTGTTAAAAACATTTATCTTAAGACAGGTCTGGCTGAAGCTTAATCTGCATTTGTCTTACTATTCTTACAAAAACTCGTGTCAGAATCAGCTACTTTGGTTGGAGACATTTTGATATCATATCGGCCTAAAAAACTTACTGGTGAATCCCTCGAGCTTTTGGACTCCTGAGTTACTCACTCAAACACTTTCTCCAGTCAAACCTGTGGATCCTGTGTACTCTGGGAACCTCAACCCTCCATTTCTCTAAACACGTCGTCACTGTGCGACGTAAAGCATTCTGCCCTCGTTTCTGTGTGACGGCAGGCGGAGCTGCACACTGAAAAACTAGAAAACTATCAGAACCATTTTTGGCCAAAGATCATATGGTATATTTAGCTGTACTTAGACATTTTTAACCTAAATTGAAGCTTCAACTGTAATTTCTGCCCCACTGGGAAGCGGGGGCCGATACATCGCTGTCAGTCAGCCAGCAGTTAGGTCCAGATCTCCAAATCTATTTGGTGGATCGCTGTGAAATTTGGTGACAACATTCATGTTGGCTAGAGGATGAAACCTGCCAATTTGGATGAACCTAAGACCTTCGCTCTAGCGCCACCAGGAGGCCTATGAGTTACAGATAACGTGCTTGTTTGAATAACAAAATCACTGGGGTTTTTTTTTTTTTTTACAGGTATACAATTATTACTGTAGTCCCTGAAATAACGAAGATTTTCATCAGCAACTAAGGTGTTCCTCATTGCTTTGCATCTGTGACGTTCTCTGACACATCTGTGCTAATCTGTGCAACACTCTTGTATTTATTCAGTCTCCATTTTTGCTCTCATCTGTGTTGTTTCTGTCAATCAAACGGTGTGGGCGGGGCTTGGATTTCCGATTAATGGAGTTTAAATTTCTATTTTCTTTGTCTGTTCAGCCATGGTGGCTATCGCTGTTCATGCTAACTACCCAGTTCTTCTTCTACTGTTTATTCCAAAAGAGTGGAAAACGCATCACTTCCTGTGCAGCAGGAAAGAGCGACCAGAAGCCGAGTGTTAAGAGCAGACAATGGAGAAGATTCATGACCTGGATACAGACTGGATCGGTGACAGGAAGCAGCAAAACGGACACTTACTGTATATGAAAATGATTATCAGTATCTATATTTATCCAGGTGTGACAGCTGGCTCACAGTTAGAGTTAGGGTTATCTTACTGTGTTTGACTAAAGTCAGAAAACACTTGTGTATTGAATCCTTTAGTCTTCAAAGGAGGTTCATCCACTCCTGCTGCGTCATTCTGTTGCACACACACATCGTGCTGCGAAGCAGGTGCCACATGCATCACATTTTCTACTTGATTAATGCATCTGTAAACTATAACCGCCATTCCCTTTGTAGACGTGTTGGGTCTGGGTAATTTGGGTTGGGGTTTAGTCCTGGATTCGTTCCAGGATCAGATCCAGTTCAACAACAGCTCTTGTGTTGATGTTTAGATCATAATATATGGGCAACTGCAATTTTAGTTGTTTTTTTTGGGGGAGGACTATTATTATTATTTACATTTGTCTAGCTGAAGGTGGCAATTTTCCAGCTGTGAGGGGCCAACGCATCTAAATGAATGTCAGGAAAACAAACTCTCTTTCCTCATTCTTATCAGCAAAGTTTTCATGATGGAAACTTTTTGTCAGTGAATCAATGCTGCAATGAAAATTTATGTTCTAATACTACAATCAATAACCACTCCTGATAAGTTTGTCATCACTGCCATAAGAGTTGGATCCTGGCTCAAGGTGTTTACATGACAGTTATGATCAGATGATACGAGCTGCATGTTAAAGAATCAACTGCGGTGATCTCAGTCTTACCTGGTAGTAATATCGCAGCACCCAGCAGAGACCCTCGACGTACGACTTCACCACCTTCCGCCTGAAGCCCTCGTCGGTCACGTCGACGTCGAACTTCGTCTTGTAGTATCTCTGCTTCCAGCCCTCCTCCCATAACCTGCAACAACACTTTTTTTATTACTCTTTTCAGGTAAAAATAATACAAAATGATAAAGACTTAAACTGATGACATGAACGCCAAAGCCATTAATGCTGACTCAGCAAAAAAAAAAAAAAAAACACTATAATGGACTCCAAACAAAGAAAAATGATTAATATTTCTACGACAACACTGAGTAAAATTACCATTTATCAACTTGGTGCAAGTTTGCAGAGCAGAATTAAAATCAGTGGTAAGAGGAGTAATTTTTGAATAGGCAGTTCATTTCAGCAGTGTGAACCGAAAGGAAGAAAACAAACATTAACACACAATCAGATGTAATAAAGGGGGAAATCTGCTCTGCTGGCTCCATTAAGGCCCACAGCTTGTTAAATCCTAATCAGCAAAATTCAGAATTTGCATGCTGAACTATCCCAAAAAACAACAACAAACAAATACCCCTACATCTGATGAGAGCAGAAACCAACTTATCAACTAAATACAAGTTTATCACAATGGACTTTTTAGAAGAAGAGAATGCCAGCTTTGCAAATCGTATTTATTTCTTTCACCTGCTGCGGGGAATTCATGTATCCCTGCATCTCCAAAAGTGATGCAATACGCAAAACAAAGCCCAGTCAGAGCAGAAAACTCTGCTAACACACAGAAACAGGCAGTAAACACAGATCAGTGCCCACGCTGCCGCCGCAGCAGCATAAATTATCACCGCTTCATTCAGCTGAGCTGAGTGCTGCCTGCGCTCCTCTGCTTTATTGTTGGAGCCGGCCGCCTGAAGTGTTTAATAAAAAAATAATTAAATCTCCCGGCTCTCAGTTCTTTATCGAGCACTGGATTACACACCAGCTCTCCAGGGACACAAATGATTTTTTTCCCACTTACTGTCTGGGTGCTGCTGCTTGTGCTCTTTATTTTTGGTTGCTTTTAATTTTGGTGATTTTGAGATTAAAACCTTTTCCATTGCTGCGCTCATTCTGAGTCACTGTGGACGGATGAGTTATCTAAATGCTTATAAATGTGTCTAAATTGCACATTTGCTCGTTCAAAGATCCGGTTGTTAAAGACACCTTTCTGTTCATCTATAGGCTGAAAATGCGAGAAACTTCCCCGCCGCTCTGGAACAGTTTAACAGCTCTGACTTATCGGCAGATTTGCGACGGCGACGCCTTTCTTTCTGCACACATAATCAAGGCCGTCCAGCATCTGTCTAGTCAATCCTCGGAGCGGCCTGCGGGGAGCACCGACTTGCGAGAGGAAAGCCTCCATGAATACCAATTTGGCCTGACGGATTTAACAGCTTTGGCGAGTGCGTCACAGAGGAATTTGCAAGAATATTCCTCCTTTCCATATTAATCACCTGCGGAGGGAGGAGGCCACCCGGCAGCTCGTGTTGCAGTACAGTGGCATTAATGAGCGCACGTCTCCGGGTGTGTTGGTTAACTCACTCAAACACCTTCTGCAGAGCGTCTTCTTTCCCTCGAGGCGTTCTGATTTTATTATCTAGATATCTGATTTGAGTTGATCTAAAGCGCAACACCATAAACCCCTGCATTTCTACCACAGCAGGTCCTAATGGGAATTTAACTGCGAACCCTGGCAGCTGTATCCGAATGCATAATTTTTACTGCCCAAAATACTTAATACACAATTTTCTGAGACCTCTTTACCTATGTGCACACCTATTTCCTGTGGAAATGAACTGTGAAACATTCAATCAACAACGGGGAGCATATTTGGAGTTTTAATTTAAAAGATTCTCACTCACTTAAATATTTCATCTTTTTCTGCATTTAAATGTTATGTTTTTCCATGACAAAGTTTCACCAAACATCAACCTGGTTAACCATGCAGACAGATGAACAGAGGT
The DNA here is from genome assembly GCA_900302535.1 of Neoniphon sammara. Taxonomy (NCBI): domain Eukaryota; kingdom Metazoa; phylum Chordata; class Actinopteri; order Holocentriformes; family Holocentridae; genus Neoniphon; species Neoniphon sammara. The sequence goes on from OMKZ01023152.1 coordinate 19,977, forward strand.
TTAGAGGCTAAAGCTCGGTGCAGAGCAGGGTGACACACGGGCCAATCAGGAGTCTGTCTCATGCAGAACCACTGGTTTGCTTTGATTTGATTGGCTCACGGTCTTCAAACGCTGTCGTCTCACAAAGTTAACAGTCAGTGTGGCAGCCATCCCTATTAATTTATCCAGCATGCAGGGATTTTTTAATATATTTGACACTTGGTGGGTGAACTTGGGAGGCTGTCTGTTAGAGTTACTGTCTGATCTGATCTGTGAATTTGCATTAGTGCTGATTTTACAAGCATCAGGAGGCAGGAAGGATGCAACATAGACCCAGTGCACACACTGTTTGTGCCTCATGCTGCAGTCATGTCAGCCAAGCAGCAGGAATACAGGCAGAATCCTGCAGAATAAGTTCAACCTGCTTCAAATCTTCTGTACCTACAGCAATAAAGCTACTGAATGAACAGCGAACACAACTGTTTTCTATGTGGTGACGACTATTTGCACTTGTGTTTATGCCTCTGTGCAATCTTATTGTTTTTTAAATCTGTTTTTGTGTGCCATGACTAATTGATTTTTCCTTTCTGGGATGATAAAACCTGCTTTGACTCTGCTCTGAACAATCCAAAGTGAGTCCTCTTTCTGTTCTGGTTCAGACTTTTTACAGTAAGTCAAGCCTGCTCACTTCGTGCCAAATCGTTTCAGAGGACACAGAAAGAACCCAATTTCACCAAAATAATCCAATTTTCTAAGGCATTTATACTAATTTGAAGGGCTTTTATTAATGACACAAGTGAACAACTTCCCACGTGTCCTGCTGGTGATCAGCACTGGGAGGCTGATGGGAACAGCTCCTCCCAGCTTGTATTTACATCAAACCCGGTCTGACGTCTGTCGTCAGTCGCTCACCTGACGTTGTCTTCAGGCTCGGGCTCGCTGTCGCTGTCCTCGGCCTTCCTCTTCACCCCCCTGCTGTCGGAGCTGTCGCTCGGCCCTGCAGATGACTGAGAGGCAAACGAGGAGGGTGAGGGGAAAAAAAAAGGCATCAAACTCCTCGTTGTTCATTTACTGGGACCCTGATGAGTTATGTTCCAGGCTAACAGCAGCACTTCTGCAGAAAATTTTCTTTCCCGTTTTTGGGAAGTGAACTTTTCTTCCAGTGTATAACATGTAAAATCACTGTTAATATTTTGTTATAAAAGTTAAAATAATTGCAGGATCTGTGAAAATAAGTTGAATAAGTGCACCTTTTTTCATGTAGGTAAAATTATTGAGGATAAATGTTTCATATTTTTTATATTTTATTAATGAAAAGAATTTAAAAGTGTATGCTTATGAAATAGTAGCACTGGAAAACCTCTGAATGTCAGAGGATTACAGAAATAAAAAGTTTGACATGTCTGTATTTGTTCCTGCATCATAATCAACAGATGAGAATTATGAGTCTGCATTATTTTGCTGATTCAGAGAAACGTGAAGGTTACAACAGTTCAACCACTGAGGAGAACAAGTGTAGATCTTTTTCTGTTTGAATGAAGGCGAGATGCGAGGAAAACTCACTACCTGGGCTACTGTATGCACAGCAGCTTCTTTTCTCTCTGCAGCCTTTGTAAAACTTCTCATTCACGTGCTAATATCTGGCCCGCCATTGTTGAGTGTCGAGTAAAACTGAACAAAGGCAGGAAACTCAGCAGCTTAAAAGGCGCATTAAAAAGAAACCTGATCATGAACTGAACCTCAAAGCAGCAGCATGTTTATTTGACAAAGCTCAGTCCGTCTGATGAGTCAGGACAGAGATTCACTCCAACATGAGACGATGTACTGAAAAAGCAACATGAACAAAAGAGTCTAAGACAACAGATTGGTCTTGCTAAGAGAAAACAACGGGGACAAACTCCGGTGATTACCCATCTTCCATTTCACCAGGAACTTACATTGCCGCCATTCCTCATCATGGCCTTCAGGGACTGCGCAGCATCCTGGAGGAAATAAAGAAGAACAGAAGAGACAGTTTTGTTCACCTCATTAAAGACAGTATTCCTGCAGCACCTGCTGAAAATGGCTGAGCAATGTCAGTTTCACCAAGTTACTCTGCAGAAGGCCAAACATTATAATGTGCAAAAAGACAGCAGCATCACAACTGCATGTTATTATTCTGCCTGCATGTTACCACAGCTCCTTTACAGGTTCAGTTTCATATCTCTCTGCTTTTTCCAGACCTCGTTTCTTTCATTTCATTTGAAGATAATCAGTTAATGCAAGCTGACTGTCATCTTAACTCTGACTCATACCATTTAATGCTACAAATGATCATTCTTCACAGTAACAAATATCAGAATGTGAGATGACAGGCGTCTGAAACCACAGCACATGTGTAGTCACATGAATCTAACAACAGTAAAATGGTATTTTTTGATAATTTCCCAAAGTCAAAACTTATCAAATTTTAAAGTTGGAAATTACCATTTTCTTCTTCCACAGATTTCCTGGCTGTAATCAGGCTGCGATGCCCACTGAGGCTGAACAACACATTTTCACACTTTTTTTTCATATTTTTTGTTTTTAATGCATGATTTTTCATTACTTGGACCTTAAATCCATCTTCCAGAGCCCAGTGTGATATAATAACAGTGGGACCTACCCTGTTGTGCTGGTCTCTGCTCTGCATCCTCATGTCAAAGGCCTGATGCCGAGCGTTTTGAACAGGCTGAGGTCGGTCTCTGCTGCCCAGAGCCTGAGGGGCGAACTGACCCCCGGGCAGGAAGGCCGGAGCCTGATGCTCCGCCTGCAGAAAGAGGGTTAAAGAGATAATATATCGCTGTAGACCGATCTGTACAGTCTGGACGGTCTGCACTGTCTGTGAGGCGCTGATGTTGTACTGTCACATGTCAGTGTGTGCTTTTGTCTCTGTGTCTTTGCATCACCTGCAAAATAACCTGGCGACGGGTTAAATTCTTATTCAGGTTAAAGGTGCATCATGCAACCTGTTGAAATATAATAATAAACTTGACATATTCTGCATCATCAGACTGTGTTTTCAGAACTAAATCCTCTGTTTGCCTGAAATTATCCTCTCAGTAATGTTGGAGAGTTAGGGATCAGGGCTGATGACATCATCAGGATGGGGGAGGAACTTGACCAACCGGGGTGGTGGTGGTTAACAACACACTTCCCTGCAAACTGAGTCTCTCTGCTTTCATGAATGAACAGCTGAGAGAATATTTTCTCTTTCCTCTTTGACGCAGTAACAGAAGCTTTCTGGCGAAGGAAATGAGGATGCCAGTAGTGATCTGTACAAAAAAAATCCTGATGGTGCAACTGACTGAGTGTTTCTCAAAATGCACCAAAAATCCTGTGGCAGTGTGGGCTTACAGATGGTGAAAAACAGTCACAGTCTCCATGCCCCAGTAACTTGTTCAATATGGGAGCAGGCCAGGAATCTTGGCCAGGTTTCTCATAGTCAAAGTGGGTTCATCAGCTTAGTCTAACCTGATCATGTTTACATTTGTCAACCCCAATCCAGATTACAAGAGTTAAGGACTGAACTCTCTGTGTAAATGCAGTCCGGATTAATTCCTGTACACAATGCACTGAGTTAAACAGCTTCATATCAGAGGGGATTTTCTTCAGAGTTCAAACATTGTGGGGAAAATGCAGCTGAGCACGAGGCGGGTTTAAAATATTCGCTGTTGACAGGCCGACTGACGGCTTCAGCAGAGCAGCTGCCTCTCTGGACTGAAGAGCTGCTCTAACTTTGTAAATACAGCTTCACCAGGTGAGTTGACATTATCAATATCCACTCATCTGCTTTACTCACTTTCATTCTCTTCTTTTTCTCTTTCATTCGTCGCTTGAAGTGCTCCTACGAGAAAAAATGAAAATGTGAAGAAATAAAAATGCATGGAAAGAAAAACTGGCTTCTGACTGAAAATGTTTGTAGTTAAAATAGCTTACAGAACAATAAACGAACATGTGTCACTTCTGAGTACCAAGAACAAAGACGGGGTTATTTTGTGTTCAGGTGATAAGCTAAAAACAGAAATCTTACGTCATCCTCTTTGCGTTTCCTGAAGATGTTGTCCTCAGCCACGCCGACCGCGTGCATGATCATTTCAACTCGCTCCAGGTTGACGAAGCCGTTCTGCGTCACATAACCCTGTGGAGAAACACAGGCATTGATTTCAAACATTTCCCAAAATGACTTGAGCATCTTCCTCAAAACAAAACCATGTCTTGCTCCAGCATTGCATTCTGGTCTCTGGCAGCCACAGCATTGCATTCTGGTCTCTTGTGGCTGCAGCATTGCATTCTGGTCTGTGTGCTGCTCCTGTGTGGAGAAATGTCTCTCTGTCCTCTTCTACAATGGATTTCTTCCTGTATGATTGTTGAACGTCGGTGCAAAATGGCGGCTCTAGAAAGAAGCCCTCGCTCTGTGACTGTGAGGGACTGACACCAAAACCTGACGTTTACCGCTGATTTTTTAAATCCATCAAACAGTTTCTGACGTTACCTCGTCTACAATTGGACAGAAGAGACAGACAACAAACTGCCGGACTGCACCATGAACCTGAGACGCATCAGAGATAATAATTTTTAACAGCGTTCAGTGTTTCAGGGGGAATTCTCCTTTAACTATCAGACATAAAGACATGCATGATAGCGGGAAAACATCACCTTCCACATGCTATAAAAGAGACACAATAATACATTCAGTACACAGTGGACTATAAACCGATAAAAGACAACAAACTGCAGGTTTGGGTAATGTTACTCACTCCGGTTTTGTGCACCACGTCTTTATAAATGCCAACCAGTCGATCTATGGCTCCCTCCCTGAAAGAAACAGAGACAACAGAACTGAATAATGAAGACGGCTCATTCAGCGCAGATTTAAATGATAATCGAGGTGGGAAAGTGACACCAGACACCGGCCAAAACGCTGCTTTATCTCGGCTGTGGCTGTGAAATTTGGCTGCCCTGCCAGCCAGCCTGGCAGCGAACCAAGCGTCATTTAGAGCCTCATTTTATCCTTAAAACATAAAAAAGAAAGTAAAGCATATAGCAAAACAGTCGAAATGATGATGGCAGCTGTTTTACTACATGCTGTGATCACCAGAATTAGCACAGATTAAGACAGATTTTTTAAAACAAAATTACCGCATTTGATTATAATTTTCCATCTATCTTCATCTCTGTTTTCAACTACAGTAGCCATTCTGAATCAAATGAGAAATTTTAACATTGCCAGTCACTTTTTGGTGTCCAGTGTAGTATTTTAATATAATAAATCTTTATATTAATCTAAATTGATAAACCCAATGATATATGAGCTGAGGTTGTGTGAAAACTCATCAAATTTACCTTATCTTTATTGGCTGCATGTGAGTAAATTATCAGCACAATGCAAAAATTGTAGAAAAATGTACCATTCACTATAAAAAACAAACTGCACGCCCTGACACAGGCTCACTATCATCAGTCTGACTGACTGAGGTCCAACTTGTGTTTACTAAAGCAGACTCAACTGTTAACTCTGTTCTGGATTAATTTAAAGTGAATATACAGGACAGAGAAACCTGTTACTGGATGACAGAAAATGCAGACCTCTAATAACTGGATTTATGACAGTTTAATTTTAATTTAATTCATTTTGTCAGACTTTTGCAAAGGACCCACTTGCTCCTTTCTAAACTGGAGCCAAGCTCACCTGATTTCTAAGGACGGCAGGTGAGGCAGGAAGTCGTTGCCGACAAAGAAGCACATGAAGACCCAGTCGTCGACGCTCCGCTCAAAGTCAAAGGGAAACGGCAGGCTGGCCATGGTCAGCTCTCTCTCCAGGTACTGACAACAGGGAACGAGAACAAGGTTTCCTCTACAGGTCACTGATAAACAGTTTTACTTCTGAGATCCAGGTTTGCTCATCAACTTTTTCCGGTAAGTGCTGCAGCTGAAGAGCAGCTCTTGAGACGGATGTTTGGATCAGAAAACACAGACAACTGTGCTGTGATGGGTATTTTTTGGGGGGGAAGCCAACCGCGAATAAGGCAAAATAAGGACTTCCTTGGTGTCAGGCAACTTTCCAGCTATGGGGGCAACACATTTATAAAAAATGTAAAGGAAAATTCTGAAAATAACTAATTACCATCATATATTATGAATTATATCACATTTATCATATCACTTATCACATTTATCATACCCTCTATATAAATAAAACTAATTTCTCTATTCTATTCCTGTGTAATTCAAAATATTCAGTCATGTCAGGAAAAATGGCACCTAATAACAGGGTGAGGATAGTTAAAATGGAGCGTATATAAAGTCATACCTCCCGCAGAACGCTGAGCCTGATGAAAATGAATTCTTGCTCAGAGACCGGCATCGTGTCTGCAAACTGATCGTGCTGAAAGGAGAAAAGAAACAGTCGAGTTTGAATTTGTAACGATGCAGGAAAGTGATGAGAAAGTCAGCTGGAAACTTTATTTGTAACACAACTCGACTTATTTTCTGTGTTCAACTAATTGGCTAATTGTTTAAGCATTTCACTTTAAAGCATTTACTGCACAGCCTGTATCACATTAAATAAATAAATAAGCAGGTATGGGATGTTATAAAAACGCCTCCCACCTCTCCCTGTTTCTCGCGGGCCGTCCCCTGACAGTCTTTGAGCTCGTGGCCCATCTGGCCGCAGAGCGCGCACGGTCTGGGCTTGTTGGGTTTGAACTCCTCCCTGATGATGGTGAAGTTCGGTTCGTGGGTGGCCAGGCCCAGCATGATCAGGTCAGCTGATCAATAACCAATCGGAGAGAAAAGATGCAGAACTTTGAATCAATAGCTTAGCTCACATATTTACTAAAACATAAAATATTAAGAAAAGCGCGTGCTGCCTCCTCAGGTCAGAGTTTCATGTGAACGATGGACCAAAAAAATAATCTCACTCATGAAATTTGCAGCAGTGCAAATGCAATTTCAATACAATTGCATGTGCGCTGTTGCTAAAGGCTTACCATCAGCTCCACACAGGCAGTGGTGTGTGTTGGGATCGTGGTTGGGTTGAGCTGGTGGGAAAAACAAAAACAAAATAAATAAATAAATAAATCACAACAGTCAGTCAATGAAACATCTGAATGCGGGCACCAAGTTCTGTCTAGTGCTGTCAGCTGCCCAAACAAACCCATATATATGT
>OMKZ01023158.1:19540-36983 GCA_900302535.1 Neoniphon sammara
AGCGGGGGGTGTGGGTGGGGTGGGGGGCTTTTTATTTGCTTTTATTTTGCTTTTTTAATTTTTTATATGTATACATGCACATGCATACATGCATGTGGATGCATAAAGTACATAAACAGAAAACATAACCAGCATACAAAAAGAAAAGAATAAACCTTCCCTCCTAGCCACCCATCCGATCATTCAGATCCCAATCCCCACTTCTTACCATCTCTCAAATCAAATAAATGTTTTAATTAATCTGAGATTACAGACCACACTACGCACATCATTGCAATTTCTTCTTCAAATACACCAATACGTGGAGGTAATTAGGACATATGTGCTCCCAAATAGCAGCATAAACCAGAATAACTACATTATATAGCTTCACATAACATTATAATATGCAGTAATGAAAAAAGTCCAAAATGCCCACACACTGACCACAAATTGCTATGCAACAGCTTGTCACCATATAAAGAGAACAAAAGAAAAAGAAAGCAGGGAGAAAGAATAAATAGGTAAACTAGAAGGAGCACTCAGAAAGTGCAACACCCACATGCTGCACGTTTGACAGTGAAATGCTGGAAGAACAATAATGTGTGAAAATGTTTTCCATCAGATCAACCTCTCAGTGTCTCTGAAAGTCAAAGGTCATGGGACCAGTAGAAAGGTCATGTATGACTTTATATTAGTGTTTAATAGTAACTATAGGTGTATCTCTTACCAATTTACGGATATGGCCATTATAAATATTCCCAATGTACTAGCATTGGGCTCAAACTTTGACCTTACTCTGTGACCTTGACCTGACCCCTAGCAATGTTTACTTGTCACCACTAAGAGGCTTCACTATCTCATTTCTTAAAAAGTGAGTCAGTAAGTCAGTGAGTGGTATACAAGTTCCTAGACTCCCCCACAGGGGTGTCAGCAATGATTAAGTAAATAAATAGATAATGATGTCTTCTGATTAGGTTTCTCACAGTGTGATCGTGGGTAGTGGAGATGTTGTTTCAGTGTTTTAATTATACAGGATATGAGGAATGTATACACAGAAATACTGCAGAGATGTCTGTACTGTATGCCAGCTGATTAACATGCACAAACGAATGGATTCATACCCATACACATTCATCACTCAGCTCAAATTTGAGAACACACACACACACACACACACACACACACACACACACACACACACACACACACACACACACACACACACAAACTCCATCACGACTCCAAACATGGCCGGCAGCAGGGTGCTTGCCCTAATGCCCAACCTCCTTCCTCCATGTTGGCTAGGCTGGAAATTGACACAAACTGGAGCTGGACATCTGGGCACAGAGTTGCCTACATGTGTGTCCATCAAGAAACGGTCATGCCACCTGGGCGCTACCCATAAGGCTGTGCTGTGGTTTGCCTGGCCAACTGAGGTAGTGAACATCTGCCGGAAAGCAACCTCTCTTATCCCCCTCCAGCCTGCCAGACTGTGCGCGCGCACACACACACACACACACACACACACACACACATAAACATGCCCCTAATGAGCATGACCAGCGCTGGTAGTTGATTCATGACATGCCATCTCAACACCACAAGACTATGATAGCATGAGGTTGCCAACTGTGAGTAGAATATAATGTATGGCATTTTGTCAAAAGCGCCTCACGGCACCATTTGCATCTACTTTTTTAGCACTGGTGGTCCCAGTGGGAAATGAACCCCTAACCCTGAAAGTGTTATTTTCCATGTACGTCCAGTCAGATGAACATTGCAAGGCAACAAAACAAGAAACTAATAAGTTCATATTTTTATCTGCAGAGCGTATTTTTCCACTGCTATATCCCCAAGACCTTAGTAAGCACTGTCAACCCAGCAGGACATACCAGAGCAGCTTGCCAAATTGAGATTTGTTAAGAATGTAGAGTGGCAGTGGCAGAATGTCTTCGACGCCATTACAAGGCCCAGCAGTGGCTGTCAGTGGCTGTCCAACAAGTGATTGTTGATGCTGGACGGTCCCCACCAGAACAGCTGTCCAATCATAATGAGTTTGGGAGTGGTGTCTTCCTCACTCGGCTGACTGAAAGTGGAAGCGATCCAGCTGGCGAATACTTCCATGAAGGCTATTGATGTGTTCATGTAATGAAGGATTTCATTCAAAAGTGCCTCTGCCCATATTGGGGAAAAAAATAAAAATAAAACCTGAAATTAACTAGTCAGTATTGAGAAAACATGATTTTATCCTAGAACACTATTCTGAAAGCAAATAATGTATGATCTTGTAACATATAAGGTGCTTTACTTTCATACCAGTATTCATTTGTGAGTTGAAACTTTTTATTTATTTATTTATTTATTTTTTACATGATTACATCTCAATGGCCCTGACACAGTGATGCTGGTGGACGATGGATCAGGGTGTTTCCATCTGTCCATCAAGCATACTCTCTCAGACAATATCTCAGACACCACAAGTCAGATGAATGATGATGAAAATGATGATGATGAAACTTAAAGGAATGATGCAACTTGGCACTGTGTCCCAGAACTCGAAAAATGTCCTAATGGGGGAGCTATTAGAGCATTAGGGTCATGATTTAAATAAATAAATAAATAAATAAATAATACATTGTCATTTGAGAATAGAGTCAGAACTTTGAGATTGACAACTTAATTCACAAAATTCTGACTTTAACCTTGAAGGTTTGACTTTATTTTCAAAGGACATTGTATTATTATTATTTTCATTTTTTTTTTAGCATGGCTGTTTTACTTTTCTGTAAAATCCAAGGTCAAATTAAAAAGTAAACAAACCCCAAACCCAAATCAGTGTGAAGCCTGACCTCTGTCCACAGACTGACCTGTCTTAGTTTAGCATAAGCCTCTGCCAGTTTATGTGTTTGTTTTATGTGTTTATTAACCATTTCTCCTCTTTCTGTGTGAGTACATGTCTCCAGCTCTTAGATTGATGGCCTGCTTCTGCTTCCTGCCCTGCTGTCCCGGTCCTGCTCCCTCTGCATGGCCCTGCACCTTCCCAGCCATTAGTCATTAATCTGACTTTCTTAGTTTTATCCTTTTCTCAGCTGCCTCCTTAATGTTTGCTTCCTCTTCCCTGTCCTTTGTATGTGTGTTTATGCATCTGAGTATGAATGCCGTGCATGAGTGAGCCTGTCTGCCTCCTGGTGTGATGCCCCCGCCCCCGCCATCATTGCCCATTTCCTCCATCTCCTCCACATCAGTCCCCCCCTCATTCTGCCTGTTGCTGCGGCTTAGTGGCTGGTCATCATTCATGTCTTTTTCTGCTAAGGCCTCCTGCTGCTTCTTCCATCCCCTTGAATTGTCTGCTTGTCCGTTTGTTTTCTTTATATAATTCACATTCTATGTTCTGTACATATCAATTTTTAGCAAACTTAATTTCTGATAATTTGCCCACTTGGTCGGCACCTGTTGCACTCCTGGCTGGCCAGGAAGAGGTTCCCTCTCTTTGTAGTACTTCCCAAGATTTCTTCCCTTTATTCCCTTGTACTTTTGGGTCTTTGAGGGAGTTTTTTCTTGCCCGCTATTAGGGTTTAAGTCAGGGGGTGTCACCCTGTTTTGTTTGTTGTAAACCTATGGGTCTACAAAGCTCTTGGAGACTGTAAACAGTGATATGGGGCTCTAAATAAATTTGAACTTGAGCTTGAACTTAGGATAATGGTAAAAAGTAGGGTGCCTATTCTTTGGTGGCAGGTGATGTCACCACCCATAGAGCATACAGTATATCACCAGGACCCAAGACACCTTACTTTCACCATTAGAGGTCAGGCCTCATAGAGATTTGGGTTTGCGGTTTTGTTACTCTTTAAAATGGTATTTTTTTTTTACGATTTTTTTTGGACAACATATTTGGGCAATTTTAGCAACAAAAATCCTTGAGTGTCCTGGCATTTAAAAAAATACAGATTGGTCTGACAGGGACACCATAATTAAAGGTCAAGATTTCAAACTGTGAAAGGCCATAACTGCTGCACCGCCAGTCTCCTTCATGATGAAGCTTTGACTGATGATGCATCTTGTCACTGATTTGCCAAAGACACGTTTTCAAATGCAACAGTGAGAAACTTTTGTTCCAAGTGTCATGCTCAATACCTCAGACACTGCTTGGTCAAATATGATGAACCTTTGAGGAATGATGCATTTTTACATTGAAATACAGCATCTCCAAAATGAACCTGGTTGGCCCACCACAGCGCCACCAACAGGCCAAGAAGTCTCTCTTCCTGCTGCACCAAGAACGCCGTACGATGGCTGAGAGCATGTTGGCCTCCTCCTGCATGTCTGTCATCATCACCCTAGACTGAAGATGTCATATCATAGATTTTCCCCTCAGTCTCATTCACTTCCCCACAAGGGTTTCATTTACACCATGATAGCAGTCAATAATGTTATATTGATTCACAGAGCCAAACTTAGTGAAGGCCTTGTCTCAGGTTTTGATTGACAGTGCCACTTTATGGCATATCCCACCGGCACTGGGACTGAAACATTGACTGTAGGCTGGAACCAAAATCAATCAGGATCACTTAGGCATGACCAGCTCAGGCCGTCTCTTCCATAACCATAGCTGTCAGGTGACTTGTCACATAGAGTACTGACATTAGCTTGACTGCGGCGTTAGTGCGCTGCATCAACACTGTCTTGCAGTCTAACATATAGATTTCCTATTTATAGTGTTTGCACGATGTCGTACCAATTGCTGCAAACGTCTAATAGTGAAAGATGTCTGCAGTCATGTTTTGCAGGCATAAGCTTGATTTATTTTACAGACAGTTCGCCGATCAGGGCAAGTGGCTTTAAATAATTTGTCATCTGATTGGGTGAGACCATCATGGGTTAGTTACAAAAAAGAAAAAAAAGACCAAAGGATTATGAATATTGTCTGTACCAAACAAATATCATTTGAAGTCTTATTAGAAAATGAAAAAAATATATTCTTTGATGAATTAACAATCTTGTAATTTATCATTTGACCACTACATACAGTATATACAAGTACAAACATACACAGGTAGTTGTAATCATAACAATAGCAAACCATAGTTTACTTTAGGCTGTTTTATCAGCCTAAAGTAAACTAAAGTAAACAGAGGATAGTAAACAGAGGATAGAGATGAAAGTATATCTTTTGGAGAAAGAGGGATACTTCAAAGTCCTCACTGAGTCCAGATAGTGAAAACGTATTTAAAGCGAATATCAGTCTTTTTAGTATCTGAGTTGAGATCACCACCCCTTCAATTCACCCTCACCTGCTCGGTGCCGGTGTATCAGCTGCTGCAGCATTATTGTTGACATTAGCATCAGCAACATGACAGCATGGCAGTAAGAGACAGCATTCTTAAAAAAAACTTTTTGAGTCAAAATTTGTATTACAGCACCTAAAAAAACGTGTTTTCCTGACAGCGTGTCCTTGTGGGGGAAATGCACTCATTAAATGCCAAGCAGACTAATGTATAGCCTGACAGCGTCCTTATAGGATCAATGGACACTTGTGGTTTGAGATAATAAGATCACTAACAAGCTGATCTCCGTTCATTTTGAGGCACCATGGCAGGTTACTATTGATAGGCTGCTTTCATTCTTTGCATTTCTGTGAAATGTTTATAAAACATTGTTTTAAGGCACATTTCCCTATTATAATTTCTTTGTGCAGTGTGGCAAACAAAAACACACACCAAGGACAAAACAAGGACGCCACCCGAGGGAAACGCATTATTTGGGGGATATAAATTTTGAAACAACACCGGCAATGTTTACCTTCTTTATTTGGACTAGCTTGTGGTGACCCAGACATCGTATTAATCCAACCTTTTCTTCATATGTCCTCTATGATGAATTTGCAAAATTAGGCACAGTTATTAACAAATAATTGTGCCTAATTATCTCAACTGCAGTGTTACCAAAAGTGATGTTACTGTCACACATAAACAATATGATGCATGATTTGTGCATCCAGGTTTTGCGATTGCTATTGATTTATTTTTCTGCCATAGTGAATATGTAATTAGGCTGAAAGTGTCGACAGAAAGTGCGTCCATTCCCCAGACGTCCATAAATCCTGTTCTCCTCTGAGTTATTTTACAAAGGAACTTTTGCCAGCATGAGGCTGTATGTATATAAAACTTTAGAAGCAGTGTCCCTGTGTCCCATATTTTAAACAGCCAGGCTTGTCAGTTACCTGAATCCCCCAGGGATCAAGCGATGGAGTCCCCTAATCTCCTCTCTGAGATGGAGAGGACAGCCCATTTCAGGGAGGGGGGTTGCCTTTTTCCACTCTAATGATGGGTCCTCACCCTCCCGCAAGGCACACAGTTTGATACTCCTCGACAGGCAGAAATACATTAGCCTCTGACTGTCTATTTCCCGTTTGACAGCATAACACAGCCGGGCAGAGGGAGCGCAGCAGGATCAGGACGGGCTGCTCGCTCACACAGCTCGCACTTTTTCTGTTCATGTAAAGCTCAAACACCTCAATCCTCCTCTGTCAGTAATGCAAATACCACAATTGTTTCGACAAATACTGCAAGCTGGGAATACATAAACTGCAAAACAGGAGAATGCAATGACCTTTCAGCGTAAAAACCCTTGAATGATTTATTTGATTTATTTGGATACGAGATGATTTGTGATGCATTTTGTTCCTACCAACAAAACATATTATTGGTATTTTGACCAAATAATGTTTTTGGTTCACTGATACAATCACAGCTGGGTTATTACAGCACCAGAGGAGTGCATGAGTGTTTGTGTATGTGTGTTTATGTGTGTGTGACTGTATGTGTGTCTGTATTTGTGTGTGTATGTGCTTATGCCTGCGCTAATGCACTTCGAGAGCAGGTCCCTTCTCCCTGGGAGGGAAATCACCTCCTCTGCTGCTGTTACTCATACTGCTGTACGAGTAGAAACTGCAGTACCTCTGACCTGTACTCTTTCACAGTTCACGGCTCCCTGCTGTAGAGAGAGCAGGAGCGATCGAATTCAAAACTGTCCACCACTATATGCACGGTATAGCCATTTTGCAAATGTCAAAACATAGATTACAACAGCAATGATTTTATCCTGTTCATTGCATGGCAGAGCGCTAAACTAGATCTGTCAATAGAAGCACAACCTCTAGTTTAACTGGCAGGGTTCAAAGACAGAAGTTGTCTGTCACAAAAGTAAGAGAAGCCAGGTATTTTTTGCTCTCTAATCTCCAGCTTGTCTTTTGGAGTTGCACTGTCAGTCTTTTGCTGACCTTGTCCATGCCATTGCTATTCCTGCTGTGTTATCTCTCGCGCCCATCAGGGCTGGTGGAAAGCTGGTCTAGATAAGGTGTTCTGGTCATGAGGACCATTCATCCCTGTGCAGGAAAAAAGTCTCTTCATCCATTTCTCATACAAGCTTGTGAATTATAGACCCCTTTATCCATATTGCATGTAATGCACTTTTAACAAACTGATCACAATTAACAAGCCTTTTATAGCGTAGTGATTTCTGCCTTTCCAGACATAAAAGATCGTCTATAAAGTGGAAATAAAAAAAGGCTTTTACTGCCCTATAGCATGAAATTACCATAATATATCTGCAGCAGGTTGACAGGGCTATTGATCAGTACCAGTGACTCAATGATTACTTCGCCTGGTCTTGAGATTGCTGGCTTTCAAAATTGACTTTCCTCCCCAAAAACCCTGCACCTATTTGAATTTCAACGCACTTCAAATCTCATTTTCAGCTGAGGACGGTGCATGAACACTGCGAGACATTTCAGCTGCAAAGGTTAATAATCCCTGTTCTCAAGCCAAAAATGCAAATGGCAGAGCACTATTATAACTACAGTATTTTGCAGTATGATATATTACATCTTTACCAGATATTTCTTATTGGATCTCTGCTCAAAGGCTTACTTGTCTCTATTGTAAGAGTGGAACTTGATTGTTTATGTCAATTAGAGGCCACCAAGGGGATGGGAGTGGTTAAAGGGGCGGTGGCAGCAGTACCACAGTCCACAGCCCTCAGGGGGGAAGAGTTTCATTGGGATTTATTTATTTTCCTGCCAAAGAACACCAGCAAACTGTATCTGTCCACCTCTAATTCACACTTGTTGTGGGCAGACAGATCTTCATTGTATTGGGGTGGCGGCAGACTGCAGCAGACTAGACACCTCACCAAATCACAACCAAATCACAACCAAATCAGAACCTTCTGGATGGATAGATTACACTAAGTGATAAGTGTGTTTTCGATGAACTGTTTCTATAATACCCCTTTAAAGGACACTAAGTTATGTTTAGACCATAATAATAGCTCACATTTTTTAAATACTATAGTTTTTCTTAAATATGTTTTAAATAATATACTTCTCGCAGAATATTCAAGGTTCAAAGTCTTTTAGTCTTTTATAGAATGAATTATTTTAATCTACATAGTGTGGGTCTCTTGCCATGGATACTGCCATGTTGGCCTGTTCTCAGCAACATGCCAAAAATATGATTTCTCTGTGTAGCATTAATCTGTGCAGGGGAAAATAATTTCCTTTGAAGTATTGGAATGGATGATTGAATGATAGTTGAGTAGCTGCCCAAAGTCAAGTGTGCCACAATTGTACAACATGTTACGATGGAGCGCAGCTTGAGTGGACTACAAGCACTAGAAGAGGAAATAGCACTGGGTCCATCTGTGTCGATACTTGGCTGTGAACACGTAGGCATGGAGTCACACGGAAATGGAGTCATTTACAACGGGACAGCACTGACTACAGGCTGTTACCTGGGAGACAGGCTGCTCTGAGGAGGGGTTTGGGGGGGGGCAAACAGATTGATAGACAGGACCATTGAGTGGCTGTATTGATCGAGTGTTTTGTTGAAAGTCCATCAGTCCACAGATGTGTCTACACATGGGGTGTCTGAAGGGCAGGAATTGGGAGCGCTGCACCCATCCGTCTGTCTGGCACACCTGTGAGCATCGCCTCCAGTGCGCCCACAGGCAGCGCTTCCTCGCACAACAAGGGCACCGGGGCGCCCTTCACGGATATCGGGGAAAGCAGATTGGCACCCACTGTTTTCCTCTGACGGCGCCGCTGACTGGCTTGTGACTGCTGGAGCCCCAGAGGCTCTTGAAGGCAGAGTAATTTCACCTCAGTCTTTGTGAGATTGATTCTCAAATTCACAAGGCTAAAAATAGATTTGTGCAGTAAAATCATGCCTAAACATTGCACAACAATTAGTGGCATGAAATATTATTCAGGCCTTGCTGAATGTGAAAAAGCATAAAATGAGTTATATGCTTTACATTTGAGAGTGTCGTTTTTCTAATGTATGCCTACAGCAAACCAAGATCGAGAAGTAATCAAATTTTTTTTTGTAGGTATTCCAAAATTACAAAGCGTCATATCAACAAAAACAATCTCGCAAAAATTTGTACCACTGTCGAGGTGAATTTATTCCAACATTTCAGAATGTCGGCAATAATTAATGCGAGAGCAGCTGTATTTTTTTTTACAGTTTTAAATTTGTTTGGCCTAGAGCAATTGATTCAGTGTGGAAATCCCTTCATCTCTGAATTAATGACCTTTGAGCTTGTTATTTTTCTAGTACTGTACAATTTCTCGCAACAGCTCACCTTGCCATCGCTGGGCACTATTACATAGCTCTCATACTGAATTACATTATGTGTTTACTTACAGTGGAAGCCTCCAGAGAATCACACAGTCAATAAGGTATGACAGTAGTGCCCCTTCACTGTTGTTTGTTAGTTGTTGACACCTCCTCTCCACTGCACCGCGCCGGGAAACCTCTTGAATATAAAACAGGCAATCTTCTATCTCCCGCCTCCCCTGACTGTATCTTACTCGCTACATTACTATGGAGACTGACCCAGAAATGTATGGGGCGGGAAATGGATGTGGATGCTGACCCGACATGCGTTATTCTTTAACAGCCTTCCTTGGCATGACGCCCCACACGCGTTCCCACCATGAGGCAGAATTACCAGACCACGACGAAAGGAAAAAGAAGGGCAAGCAGGGAAGGCGGGAAAAGGAACTGTAGCGGTTGGTTCCAGCATCTAATATTTGCAAGCAGCCCCCCCAGTCAGGCCACCACAGTCATCATGGATAACAGGCACCCTCATGGCATGACTTAATTGCATCATTCATTTTTTAATCGATTTCTTTTTTTTCTGTTGAAATATCCCTTTCTTCGCTTTTCTTGCTTGATGATATTCATAACGGTAATTAAAAATGTAATTAATTTCATTTGTCTGAGTGGAATGTCAATTTTAACCTGCTATAGTCAGCAACAATGACAGATACCGGAAAGAAAACAATGTAGATAAACACGCGGCACACAAGGCCTGTTTGAACACATGTGAACATCAACACTCATTTTTTTTTTTTTGGCAGATTGTCCGTGTTCATTGCTTTGGCTTCTTCAGTGGATGTGTCGACTTCACACATTAGGGTTATCTCCGCCTCAGACGAAATGTCGTTTCAAGGTTGACAGCCCATCCAGATGATTGACAAGTGTTGGGGTGGCAAATTGACCAGTTAAGTGGGAGGAGGGCAGGACGAGCAAACACGCTGACTCAAGGCTAAAAGTTGCACATTGTAGCTTCAAACAAAGGCTGAATGGATTTTTGCATCTTGAAAGCAGGGCCAATGAATGAGCGAAAAACAAAGGGCTCCAGACTGAAATGACCTGCCAAGGAGTGTGGGCTGTCTGAGCCAGTGTCATCTTTTAGATGACTTCATAAGACTCACTTTTTGCATTTATGTGAGAATCTTGTATTCATAATTTAGTACCTTTTCAATTTTCAAATGTTACAGCTCATTAAACACAAATTTATCACAAACCTCACATTAAAGGCCTACATGCACAGTAATTTGTAATAAAATGATAAAGCTAAGGAAACATATAATAAATAACTATATTGTTCTCTCATAATTGCTCATTTGTTTACTTGTAATGACTCTTAAATGAGCCAACAATGAGAGGACAATGAAGTCAGCTATAGTCCTGAATTATTCAACATTTTTTTATGTCCGTACTACTTTGATATTCTGAGGACATGAAGGATATTATTTATTTAGTGTCATAATATTATAGGATATTCAGGTATTTACTGGTCAGCGTTTATATATGTGTGCAGTGATGTGATATAAGGTATTGATTAATTTAGGATAAATTAGTGTTGATGTAATAAATATTTAAGATAAGCTTATAGGTAGAAGTTTAAGTGTAAGTCAGCAGTAATACATTTTGAATAATAATACTGAAATTTAAAATACTGCTTATGATGATTTACCGAGAAATTGATAAGTTATGAATGTGTAATTTATTTGACCTCAGGGCCTGATTTAACCTGCAGGAACCCACCTGAAGCTTTGTTTATCCAATAGCAAACAGCCAGTTTAGGCTACCTATATTTTGAATCATACTTCATACTTCAACCCCCTGTTGTTTTTAACTTCTTGTTAATTATTTAATTTAAAAAAAGGCATCATGACTGCTGTATGTTTTTAAAAAATGTTATTAAGAAGTAATAGTAAATGTTGCTGGTAAAATTCATTCTAAATATTTTCTCTTTCAAATCAAGCATCATCAGGATGTCGATTGTGTGCACGTGGTGGACATAATGGGCATGTAATCGACTGGCAGGATATCGTGCACATGCTGATACATTTCTGTGTGAACAGTTTTCATACAGACTACTGGACAGAAAAGAGAGGAAACTGGAATTCAACAGAGGATGGTATAGATAGAACACATGGGTAAGCATGCATTTGCACACACACACACACACACACACAAACACACCCTTTCAGTCCAAAAAAGGCTACACAGTAACAGTACACACTCTTTCCTCAAAAAAAAATCATTCACACATTCCTCAACAAAGGCACACATAGTAACACTTGGCACCAAAGTGACAGCGTTCTCCTATCTGCTCTTCCATACCTGTCTGAGAGGCCTGCTTCCTCAGCAGAGTTCAGTCGTGGAAGAGGTAGTTCTGGCAGGCAGGGTTGCCCTGATACAGCCTTCATCCTGCTCACACAATGCTAAAGGGTTTACCCTGAACCCTCCTCGCACTCAAACACACTTTGGATCATCTTAGGGAACTGCCAAGGCCTGCATATCCCTGGAGATGACTGTGAATAATTGATTTTAACCAGGGAAAAGTTGCCGTATTTCCATATAGAGGAGAGTCTTGAGGAGGTGATTCAATAGTTGACTGATACTTGCAACACTTTGGAAAAGTTTCAGAATGTGTAATTTGAACTTCTGGGATGTGTCCCCAAGGATGTCAGGAGATGATGCCAAGTTTTATTGAGAATGCTCAACAAAAATGTTGGAATTTGCCTCTACAGGTGGAGTTGTTGTCTTGGATGTCGTTCTACTGGAGTTTCATAGGGAGCTACTGCTGTACATACAATATGCTATAAAAATTATATTGTAGGAAATCCATCAAGAACCTGCTTAACAATTTTTTTTCAGTAAACTTTAGTGTGTGTCTTCAGCTGGGACTTCACTGTAACTGTTTGTTTTCCCCTTTAAGAACACTGGCAGAAAATTGACGGCAATTCTTTTTTTTTCAGCGTCACAGTAATATAATTTCATTTCACCTCACTCTTACTGAACTCGGAGTTTGCTTAACTTTTTCAAAAGGCTAAATTCCCTCATGGTTGCTCTTTCCACTGCCTTCGGTGTCGTCTTTCATTTCTGGGTCATGGGGAGGAAAACAGACTCGGGCGTTTTTGATGTGTCGAAATGGTTCCTGCAGAAAAGGTGTGTAAACACTGCACCGCTCGCTAAGGAGGTAAACATGACGCAGCTTTCTTACCCTAGTTTCAAAAACTTTGATGTTGGGGAGATGCCATTAAAATTCTGGTGGGAAAGTGAGCCTGGTGCTTGCGTTCATCTGATACCCCTCAAAATAAGAGCTTACGGCAGAAAGTCTACCAGGAATTTTTCTGGCCTAAGTCATGAGCCGTTCTCAAATTATCCTTTAGCTGATCAGAGCCCTGTGGCTGTTGGTAACATTAGCAACAGTCAGCCTAACATCATGAGGGTTCGGGAAGATGTCGGGGGCAGACGTGAGATGGCTTTTTAAAAGCTGATGTCCCCCTCAGTATCATTACACAGGGAGTGGTCTCAACCGTGGGTCTGGAAGCACTAATGGGCATATAAAATCATTTAAAATCTGATTGATGCACACTTAATGGAACATTAGGTTTGGGTAAATGGCCAGAAGATAACCCTCCACTGGCGTGCAGCAAAAGGTTTCTGGCTTTAATGAGTAGTGGCCTGGGTGATATATGCATGGCATTATATTAGTATTAAGAATTGCTCACAAAGCACTGTTGCAGTTTGCACGAGCTCATTTGCATTTGAGCGGAGACAAGTGCTGAGATGTCCAGTAGCCCAGTAACCAATAATTAATATTAAGTTATCAAATGCTCACTGTCACACTCCAAAAGCTTGTGTCTCCTCTGAACATATTTTATTATGCAGTTGATAAAACTTGAGTAAAAGTGCAAAAAAAAACTTCCTCTGGGCACCGAAATGAGTTGACTTCCTTGGATCAGGGCTATAAATAGCATCAGTGATTGTTGCATGAAGTGCCTGGGGTGGATTATTTCGTTGTTGTTTGTTTTGCTCTCATTCATTGTTTTGTGGGATTTCTTCTTGCCTTTGTGGTGCTCATTTAATAATTTCCCGTGCTAGAAGTCTTTTTTCCTTCATATTCTTCCCAATCTGATTCATTTTAAAGACTGTGAGTTTTGTGAAACTCTTTTTGAATCCATCTCATTACTCAAAAATAACTAATTAAAGAAGCCCTTAGCATTACACGAATATTCCTAAAAACATCCACTCAAAATTCATAGTTTCTGAAAACAAAGCATATCAAACAATTGCACATGCACAAGTTTTGTTTTGTGAATCTCCAAATGTTTTGCATTTACCTGAGTCAGGAGCGGTCCACATATCAGCATCAGTGAATGGTCACGATTCCAATGTTGCATCAGTTAGATGCCCAATAAGATAATGGTACAAAATTATAATAGATTACACCACAGTCAGATCCAATTTCCCAATTTGATTGGCTGAGAGGCTTCCTGATAAGTGCCAGTTTCTCCCAGTACTGGCACTCCTTCTGCATTTCTGTTTATATATCTCTCCATCTTGTTTGTAACTAAGCTGGAAACACAAAGTAACAGTTGACCTATTGAACTGTAGCAGCTGATACACAGTAACAGTTATGTAAACTGAACTATTTTTCTTTGCAGAATCATTTTCTCACTAGGTAATGATAAATAATAATTATTATAATAATGAATTAATAATGAAACTGTGGTATAATTGCAAGCCATAAGCCTTGCACTTACGACCATAGCGCACTGCTGCCAATACAGCACGGCATAGCACTCCCTCTTGTGTATTATTGGTTAATGAATTTCTGTGTGGACATTATTTAATAGGAATAAAGAAGTAACAACTGGAGAGAGAAAAGGATGAACAACAAACAAACCACTCTACCAACACAAACTCAAAACATCGGGATCTCTGTCTTTCCTTCTCTCACAAAGCTACCTCAAATATCCTCAAAGTCCTCGGCTGCTGCAAAGTCTTGCGTGATTTTTAGTTGAGAGATCAAGAGTCTTTTACTACAGGGAGGCACCAGCCGGCATCTGTTTGTCACCAGGGGTTGCTGTTTCGTTTCCTTCCCCAAATAAAGAGAAGGTTTTCTTTGCTTCCACATCCAATCTTTTTTCTTTCTTTTTTCCCCTCCTACACCTCCTCCCGGCGGAAACTCCCCAAATAGCAGAGCGGCACTTCAAACGGGCACTGACATCCTCTGAAAACCGTCACCGTGGTCCAGCTCGGGGCTGCCCAGCAAGGAGAGGAAGAAGGAGAGAGCGGAGGGCGTATCATGGAGATAAAACACGAGCCAACAACCAAGGGAGTACATGTTTGGGCCTGGAGTGCAGCTTATGTTGATCCTACAGTTTTATTCAGAGACGGATTCAGAGCGGGCACCCACTGGCATATTCATAATTCCCTCATAGACCAGAATTCCCTTTCCCACAGCCGAAAGCTTTTAAGAATGGCAGCACCAGGCCAGCCATCTATGGTAGAGGGAGTCCTAATCTGAAAAGGGGGATAATGCCAGTGCTTACCGACAGAGGATGTCTGACTGTGTAATGGGACTGTGGGATGGTGGAAGGATCCAAGGTTGGAGCTTAGTCAGTGATGTCAGACTTTTGTCAGCATTTCAGACTCCCAAAACATCATTACTGTCGCAGAAATATTTTGTAAATGCAATCACCTAACTGCATTAACTAGTTGTAATGAGATTTATTGCAGGTTATAAAAAGCGTTGGTCTGTTCAGGGTTTAGTTCAAAGACCATAACTGCTTTTGCTTCCCCGGGATGTAGGGGAAAAGCCGTTACCTCCATATATACCCTTCAGCCTCCAGCTCCCTCCGGCTCCACACTTATAATCCTGAAGCAATTCAATGGGCTTGCAGTGTGGGCCATTATTCACTCCAATACTTGTTTTTTTCTCTCTGTGCTGGTCAATAGCCAAGGACATAGTCAGAATGGAAAAGGCTTTTTTGTTCCAGGGGCTCAGATCTAACAACAGGGGGCAACCTCCAAACAGAAAATCTCAGTTTATGGACTGTAAAACTTTCCATAGACACTAATTATAAGTCAGAAAATGTCCAGATATTCTCCAGATATCGCTTTGGGATTTTTTATAGTTACCCAGGACATTCTGTGTTGAATTTTTTTTTTTAATTTATTCTCAAATATGGCGAATCCTCATTAGAAGTAATAAATTCCAGCAACTATCCTGAGACATGAAAATGTATTTCTTCTCCCTGTTTCTCTCCCCCTCTCTTTCTCTCGCTCTCTGTTTGTCTCTCTTCCTCATCCTTCCCATCCTCTTTAATCTGCAACAATTCAATCAGGCAGCTTCTGTGGGTACCTGCGCTCTTCTCTTTGCTTTGTCCTTATTATAATCTCGTCAAGCCTTTCTCTTTGCTTATCTGAGAAGGAAATGTTGAAAAAAAAAAGAAGGCGAGAGGATGAGGCTTTCAGGTTGCGCTGATAACTGTCAGAGGAAGTGAGCTGAGAATACATGCTTAAAATCTGTCAAGCCAAGTTGTCATTTAAAATCAGCTGGGCGCAAAGGTAGACCCCTGTCATATTCCCATAATTTAATTCAGTCTAAAATTACAGCGTTTGGTACAGAAGTGGTTTATTATCATAATGAAGCGCTTCTCCCAGATTTTGATTCACAAAGGTTTTAATGATCCTTCATTCTGTACCATTGTGTGTTAAATTTTATGTTCGTCATTGCTATTTTTCTTTTTTTGTCCTATGACAGCTATGGTTTAATTTTAACATTTGTCTTTCACCGTCCTTCATTTTTGCTTTGGTCAAGGAAAAGTCCACATTCAGTTTCCAGACAACAGAATAAGAGGGTGTGAGAGGGTAGGACCAGCTGCCATTTAATGCCAGTCCAAACACCAGCTCACCACTCATATATGCAGAAGGTGTATCACCAACAACGGAACATAATAAACCTTAACTCACTTGGGAGTAATCATTAAATGGCCTCAATAACAAAAGATACTGTGACGCACTTGAGTCTCAACGTTGCGTCCATTGGAGTCTTAAAGTGGTCTGACCTTCAAAGTTTCCTCATGTTGAGAGGACTTTAGGGTAGGCTGTTTTTGCAGAAATAAAAGGTGCCACATGTCACCCGAGGATACGAAGTTGGTGGTGCCCTTTCGTGTCAAGCCATAGTTGCTGGACGCTGCTGGCAGACTGATCAATGGTCTGTTGAGCAGAAGGAAAGACCAGCCAGCCCAGTGGGTGTTTTCATGTGTGGGCTGTGAGAATGCTGCAACTCAGTGACCTGGTAAAGGTGGATCTTTGGAAAGGTTTTCCCTTTGTCCTGAGATGTTTTGTTGGGGTTAAAACAGATACTGCCATATTTGGGCAAAAAGAAGGAAGAAAGAAAGACAGAAAGGAAGAAAGAAAGAAAAAGACCATTTTCAATTTGAACCCAACAAGACGACTACTGAAAAAATGAAAGAAATTCAGGGATTTACTGATATGTGAACATGCGTTGTGACAATCAAAAATTCAAGTGGCTCCAGTGAATGTAACCCTCCACCATCTATCCCAGAATACTACTTAGCCAGCCATGTCAATTGAAAAGTACAAGATTTCATTTCAAAGGGTTGCTCTGTGGAGATAGTGGTGCAACAAGGCATACAATTGGAGATGTTCAGACAGAAAGCTAAAGAGAATTTTAACTCTCTCTCTCTCTCTCTCTCTCTCTCTCTCTCTCACACACACACACACACACACACACACACACACACACACACACACACACACACAACACACAACACACACACACACTC
>OMKZ01023176.1:11222-22446 GCA_900302535.1 Neoniphon sammara
CCCCCCCCCCCCCGCCACAGTATCACTGTTATTCTGTGGAAAACACTGTGTAAAAGCTGCACAGAAGACCTCGACTAAACAAAAACCACTGAGAGCAGTGGCAAGCTTGAGCTCAAGTACCCGAAAACTGACTTCAGCAAAGTACTGGTGAGATGAGAACTTCTTTGGATGGACCTGATGGTTGGGCTCAAGGTTGGATACAAGTAGGCCCATTTTTGACTAATCTTTCCTGATATGAGTAGGAATCATAAAAGATGAAATTATGGGCTCATTTTAGGTTGGTGATGGTGTCAAAATGAACTTTCAAGGGTGCTGTGATTTTCTGGACAAAAACCTTGAAAAAGGAGCCAGCCGCATTCAGGAAACAGATGATAGTCAAGAAAGTGATACTGCATTACATGCTTCAAAATAGTCTCCATCCCATCTGGCATCAAAAGGTGTTCACAGGCAACAGCATTATGAGTTGATCAGCTTGTTCACTCAGTATCAGTTGCACTGGTCTGCTCTCAGACTCACACTTACGGGAAGCAGTATGCCTCCAAAGCAATGCTTTGAAGAGTCGGCAAGATGCTGCAGTTCCTCACAGTCTGAAAGGGATTTTTTTTCTCAAATATAATGATGACAGGCTAGTGTCTGAGATTGTAAAGAAAGACGGGTACATTTCCAAATATACTACAGGACTTTAACCTGGAGCTGAAAATTTATGATCAGTTTAAATGGCAGACTGATTTTAAGTTCTATACAATTCTTCTGTTACAACAATTTCTTTTCAGTTAACATATTAGTAAACGTACTTTTTGTTACAGTTTGTTTATTGCATGATAAACAAACAACGAACACTAGCTGTTAGGATTTCTCACATCTCACCATCTCAACAAAGTCTGTGTCAAAACAAATATTGGTATTACAAAATAGCTTCCGGTCAAGAGAATTCCCATGCTTGCATCATCATTGAGAGAGATCTAAAAACACTGTGTTGCGTAATAGCGTGGCGCGCACAGTACTGATCAGTCAGCACATCGCTTGCTATGAGTCAATGTGTAAACTTTAGCACTCAGAATCAGCAAGAGGTGAAAAAGTGGTGTCAGTGAATCCCTGAGGACAAAACTACCTCTTAAACATCTGTCAGATCTGGTAGAAATGATTTTTGGGAAGAACTAGACCATCTGTGTGAATGTGTATGTCCTTCCAATTGCTGTGGGTCAGACATAGTTTAATCCTCAGGATTATATTCACGCCCTTTGTCAAGCCCTCTTGCTTTGTTTACATCTGGGTTATCATGTCCTGTACTGGTGGGTCAAATTTCCAAGTTGAAACTGTCAACAAAGCAATTATGGCACACCTCTCATTACCCAATACTGCAGAAGCTGTACATTTTGGTCCGCATGAAGACAAAGAGCCACTGATTTGATCAGATCAGATATCAACTGTAATATTCAAAGCCAAAATTGTTCCTGCTTTTTCGCTGAAGTGAATCACTACGATGTTTTTATCAACTGAGTTCAAATTACAGAACACAGACCAAATTACAGGAAAACATACAGGGTCTGTATAGCCTGTGAGAGCAAAATTCAAGCACTTTCAAGGTACCTAAACCAAATTTCCAGACTCTCGAAGCCTTTATCATCTAATCTGTATTGTCATTTAAATGTAATTGTGAAAAGAAAGTTTACAGAAGTCCTTTATACTGACAGCAATCGATGTATATTGTCACTTTGTTTATTTTTACTTTGTTTACAGTTTAATTATTTCATGCTTGCTAATTTGTAGAGCACGGGATCGTTTCAAATATTAAAAGATTTTTTATGAGTAAATGTCTAGATGAAACACCAGATTATGTTGAAAATCAAGCATTTTTCAAGGAGTATATTTTGAATTCAAGCATATTCCTAAAAATGTAAGTTAAAGGTATCCTTGAGAATGTAAATTAAAATTAAGCAATTTCAAAACTTTCAAGACTTTGTACAGACTCTGATATGAAGTCATAGTTTCCTGGCTAAAACATAGCTCCATTTAATAATTAGTCAAAGTCAATAAAAAACAATAAAACTCAAGCTGAACAAGCATGTGTGTAATGTCTGGCTGTTTTCACTTGTGTGAACGTGCAAGGCGTTGTGTCTATCTGTGTGCATGGCGTGATGCTCAACTTTGCTCTCATATTTACTCTGTCTGGAGGAGGTTGAGCAGCAGGCCGATTGTTTTCAGGCCGACGTTTGTCTCCATCGGAAAAAAAAAGCCTCATCGCTTACTCGATGTGGCCCTCAAATAATACTTTGTCCTCTGTCAATATCCACAACCCCCGTGGACGAGAAACCTTGTGGTCACTCTGAAACTGTGAAATAAAACGCAGCCTTGAACAGGCTGGGAAGCTTAGGAAAAGAAACTTGTGCTATTGTTTATGCCCTCCAGCGTATGATCCATCTCCTAGCCTTTTGCAGGAGAAAGAAAATAAGTTCTCATAATAGCAGCGAGCCTGGGTATAGTTTTCTGGTGGATAATGGGGAAAGGCAACACAGCTAAGGATATTGTCTGTGTGTGTCTGTGTGTAAGCAAGGTGTGTTTTGATTGAATGAACAAGCAGGAGTTTAGCCATTATGTATTGTGTCCTGTGCTCATTGTACACATGTGCTGAAGCCCTGGGGCTTCGTGGTGCGATTAAACTTTTCTCTGATGGATCAAATTTGACCCACCAAAAATACCTTAATGCCAAAATGTGATATGTCCAATTGTGCTGTATGTTTAAATAAGCATGATGGCATTGCTGTATATTTCATTATGATATATGACGCAAATGGTCTTCAATCTAATGTTTTTTTAACAGTTCAACACTTCATACTAGAAGCTTCCGTCTTTCTTCCTGGTTGTACCTGCAGTGAACAACTATGGGTCCGGTGTCTGGAATGGCGCTCTGGGTGCGGTTGACCTGCTCCAGGAAGCTGAGGACGCCGCCGGGCTCGTTGGGCACGCCGTGGTCCGGCCAGCTCAGGTACTGGTAGTGCCAGATGTACCTCACATGCTCCCTCTAGAGGTAAAATACAGCACAGAGCATGTGGACTTGGTGTTATTGCTTTTATTTATGCTCTGATTCTTCTTAGATAGAGCGTTGTTTTGCAGTGTATGGACCTATTTGCCAAAGGAGAATGCTGGTGCCAAACCTATTTACTACTGTTTATGTTTTATTTACATTTCCCCCACTCGTTTTCCAATGCAATACATTTTTTATATTTATTTGCTTTCTGGCGTTTTTAAAAATACAAGCTTTACAGGGTCAAACTCAGCTTGGAAATAATTGCTGTCCTGGAGCTAAACACAAAGACACAAATATGACAAAATTTGTAATGCACATGTTTGTGAGGGATTTATTTCCTGGCGGGGACTTCCATTTCGTCTTGTGGGTGTCAGGTGATTGACAGTAAGCAGGGTGTAAACTAATGCATATGACAGTGTGTTCCAGCCAGGCAAGACGAAATGAGGGTAAAACACAAACTTTGACCTCTGGAAGTTGTTTTTCTCCGCAGAAGTTGTTTTTCAGACAGTGTACGAGAATGACTGGCAGCAAATGGCTTCTTCTGAAAGGAAGAAAATGTGCCCTGATATCTTCAACAGAGCTCAATGTGTGCAGACAAACCAGGAATAATGGAAAGGAAAGGGGCAACCTAGATGATTGACACACACACACAAAATGTCATTTTCCCTTACAGCTTCATTATTGACTTTGACCTGTGACACAACCTATTTTCTGATTGTAAAAGGTTCACTAATGTGGCTGTTTTGATTGAGGTGGCCACTTGTAAAGGGATTTAAGATCCATTGTCTATTTTTCCTGTAACCCCGATTAAGGTATTCTGCTGCAACATGTTGGTTTTATGTACCAGAATATTCACTGGATTCCAAGAGCAGCTGAGTTTTTTTTTAACCCTACATCTGCATTCAGTGCATCTCTGCCCATAAAAGCAGAAGACTATAGAACTAAATGTTAAGCTAACATTTTCTCATTTCAGTGATGAAGTGCCTTTTAAGAGCCATTTGTCTGCTTTAGTCAAAGTCCCTTACATTTAACAAAATCCATCATCCTCTTTGCTTTGTATAGACTCGACTGTGCAGACACCCAGTTAGAAGCCTAATGTTCCCTTCGGCCGCTCGATTCCCCCACAGAATGACAATCACCCTGTGAGTGAGCGTGATGCATTGAGGGAAAGAGGTAACAAGGGTGATTCTCCTATGTCTCGAGGGTTTAATCCACTTTGACACATAGGTTAAGACAGTGGGTGTTCACCAGATTGATCACTTGGGGGCGCTCTTTGAAGAGAACAGGTGACAGTTTATCAGTGACAAGCTGAGCACACTGATCGCCTGCTCAGCTTCACCTCTGAAGTCAGGCTTGTTATACTGGCAGGCACCAATTGGAATAAATAATGCAGCATGTCCGTAGCCATGTAGGTGTCACATCAACACTCCTCTCCCAGTACCCACTGAACATCAAAACTCCACACCACCTTTCAAATTCTCTCGTTTTTATTGCCTGAAGGACTGAAATGGAACTTATCTAAAGTACTGTTATCAAAGCAAAAGCTCTGACAAACCAGCTAAATACTTTTCCATTTTTAATACACTGCCAGAAATGAGAAGCCTTTTGTTGTTATCTTGATTTGCTATCCACGCAGAAAATGATCTAATGGGGTTCCATTGAAGGCCTCATGGCGAGAAAAACAGGATGCGTAGTACTTTTGATTTCTAGTGAACTCAACTTCCCTTCATTGAGAGCCATGCAGTTCCCAGCCACATGCTCCAGGATCCTGTGTGTGTGTATGTGTGTGTGTGTGTGTGAGGACTTAGATAATCTGGCCCCAGGTCACTAGGCCAGCTCTGATTGAGTGCGCGGCTTTCCTTACCCGGTCCAGACGGGTCACCTCCAGCTCCCTGAGGATGTAGTCCTGCGCCGGCCGCTCGTCCACATTCCTCACCTGCACGTTCCCAAACTCCTTGGTGGAATTGAGATCCGGCCAGTAGCGGACACACTTGTTCTGAATCAGAGAAAGGAGGACAGGGAGAGAGAGAGAGAGAGAGGGGAAGAGGGAGAGGGAGAGAGGGCAGGGAGGGTGGTGGGTATTAGACAATCTAAAGAAGCGGCTCATCTCAAGCAGCTTTCCAATCAGCTTAACTGTCATACTATCCTTGTCAGCCGTCACTCCCGCCTGCCATCATCCCTCCTAGGAGTGTCCACCTCTCACTCTATTAAACACACTTACGTCCTAAAATTTGTGTTAGGAGGTTTAAAGTGGCTGACAGGTTACTCGGGGTTACAGCGATGTGGGTTTTTGAACATATTTTCTCTTTTAGTGCCAAAAAAGTGATTTTCCTCCTTGTGTCAGAGCCTGTGAAACGGCATTTAGACCATAATAGGACACTAAAACTCTCCACTGAATCATTAATGAATTTTTATATGTGGGTCGGCAGCTCTTTCAGACAGGGAGAGGCAGGGTTTAACAGACTGGTGATCGGACCAGACATCCATTACAGAGATGAACGACCCTGACTGATCGATATCCGATTTTAATAAACGGCCAGTATTGTCCTAATGTATCATTTAACTGATAGATCTGTCTGCCACTAATGCTGCTGTTCATGCTGGGTTTTTTTATGCCGTCCTCTCATGGTTTCACAAAAAGTCTTCGATGCATCGGTTAAAAGCACCGGACCGGGTCTCCTGCAGTTAAACACTTTTTCAATACACATTTAAGGCTACTATAACTCTATAACACTAATGTTTCTCAACCTTTTTGGCTCGTGACCCCGTCACAGGCTGAAAAAGCTGAGTGGTGAACAGCTCGACCAAAGCGAGGTTGTTTCATTTGATTATCAGGGGAGGCTTACAGGCTGAAAACTGTTCAGTATTTCCCAAGAAAAAAAAACAAAAACAAAAAAAGCAAACCTTGAAAAAAAAAAAACAGACGTGGTAATACATAAATTTGTGTGGCAGAAATAGTTTTTCCTATCCCATAAATCACCTCACTACCTCCCAAAATTACCTTGCGACCCCGAGGGGTGCCTAACTCCAGGTTGAGAACCACTGCTTTAACACTAACCTCACACACACACACAGAGGAACTCTCACGTCTGGACTGTATAGTTTTCTGTTTTTTTTGGTGCTATTTTCATTGCTTAGTGAAGCACTCAGTGACGAACGTCTTTTGTTCAAAGCACTTTCTAAGCCGATGCTGTCATCCGGAGCCACTTACAGTGAGTTCAGCAGTACAATAAGCTTCAATTCCAAGGTCTTCACCATTACAAGCAACCAACAGTATGGAGAGGAAAGGAGCGCATTCTCGAGACTATAGAAACACCATATAAAATGAACTTGTACAATTTGAAATCTTATGCTGACGGCTTACCCGTCCTCGCTCCACCTCCTTGGTGGTCATGACGATGACGTGTGTGTTCTCCTGATATACCATCTTCCAGAAGTCAATGACTGTATTCTGTAGGCACCCCTGGGTGGCGATGAAGACTTTGCCCTCCTCCATATGGCGCCCCTCTTCATGCATACTCTGGAGAGCACAGAGGGCAAAAAATTAAACTCAGAAGACTGATGCTGGGGCCAAACTTTCACAGGCTACTGGAGGACTTTCTGGCTTACTTCTATATTAGGATAAGGCAATATTAGGCTGAGTTTGGCGTGAGTCATAGATGATGAAAATAGTAGCCTCATTTCTGAGTGCAAATGTCAATAATTAAATAAAGACCTTTTCTCTTACAAAATTACTGTGGAAGGTGAGTTCTGGTTTAGTACAAGGGCATGAGTCATCTTAAAACCGTTTCTTATAAAAATTGTGGATTTTTTAAGGACAAACCGGTTTTTAATCCTAACTGATGGATTTCATGTTTATATATCACTTTGGAATGAAAGCTATCAAAAGGATCTTTCACATTAAAATGATTATAAAATCAGAAGACTCCTCCAAATCACGGCTATCCTACGTGTTTGCAGAATGTTTGTGTGAGTTTGTCTGTAATGGACAGTTGTAGATAGGTACCCGTGTATAATGCTGGGCAGAACTCACTCTGATGTAGTTAGCATTGATGTAGTCAGAGCCAGGAACGTCTGGTTCTGCTTCCCTGATTTCGACTCGAGTGGTGTCAACTGAACAAACACACACAGAGAAATGCAAAGTGTCATCCATGCACAACAAAAAATCAGATGAGACGACATTTGATTTTTTTCTTTTCTGACATATTAATTCTTTGCAAGCTACTGGAGTGACATCTATATGCTGCGCCGTGGCCTCTGTGCGCTCTGTTACTCTCTTTGTGTCATTCTTTCCACAGGAAGTTGGAGAGACAGGAAGGTTGCTGCGTGACTCACAGGGGAGGATGTTCTTGTATCTGTTTTTGCTCTTGTTCTCTGGCCTCTGGCCTTCTTTCCTGGGATACAGCAGCTTGCACTCCTGCTGCTGGAGAACCTGATGGAGGAAGACAGAAAAGGGAGACCAGTGAGGAGAGGGCAGCATACAGGAGAAAAACGAGACAATATCCATTATAATCCAACAAATCAATCAGGTAATTTATTTTAACCAACTCTATTCTTATCCACCTGCAGATGAATGTTGTGTATGTGGAGTGTAATGGGCCTCGTCTACAGCAGGGGTCGCCGTGGCATCTGAGCACATACTGGCTACTTTAAGAGCTCTTAGGGCAAACTATATTGCAGTTTTCAATTTATTTCACTTTTTCCAGCGAACTGGCACCTCTCCTTTGTAAGTCTCCACCAATGTCACCCAGAGTGTTTTTATTGGCTCGGTGGAAAGGCCTCTAATAGCGTTTGGACCGCGTGCCACTAAAACTTCGCATTGAGACCAATACTGATGAAAAGCCTCTGAAACAGCAATTGAACCATGTGTCACTAAAACTCTCCACTGAAATCAATGCTAATGAAATTCTTTTAGGCGAGGTGGAAGCTCCGCTCGCTTGTGTGACCCACCCTGGCTACTCCAGTCGCTGGGAAAACACTGACCGAACTGTCTCTGCAGGTTTGACATTGAGTTCAGTCTTCAAGGATTTAGGAGATGAGCCATGTCCACGCAGCAAGGATTTAATACCAAAACTGCATGCGTCAGTATTCAGACCAGAGACTTATCTTTGGTATTAAATGTTCCCAAGGTGTGGGATTTTCCTAAAATACAGCCATGTCCCAAGATGTTCTGCATGCAATCCTGCCACATATGTTCATTATGAATGCATGACATCCGCTCTTAAGAGGTGGAGGATATCAAGCAAACACAGCATCAACTGATAGTTCTTCAGTGTGTAATAACTGTAATATCTATTGAGCTGCCTGCCATGGATACAAAACCCATTTTCTATTCATGATAGGCTAATAAGGTTAGCAAATATGATTTAAGTTGATTTCCAAATGACCCTCATTCTGTAGCCTGCTGAGATGACATAAAAGACTATTCTGTATGTATTATTTTGAACCTACATATTTAAAGGAATACTTCAACGTCCTGAGACAAGATGTTCGATACCATTTTCACCTCTGTAGGTCCACTGGTTCGGTTTTTATGTGTAGCATTTTGCATTAGCTTAGCATAAAGAATTGAAGTCTACAGGAGTCATTAGCCTAGCTCCATCAAAGTGAAACCGTAAACCTTACAGTAACTCCGAAGCTATCTTGTTTACACAACCATCTAAAACGATTCTTGTTATTAAAAAAATTTCTAAGACACGTATCTCAACATGATTCACACGATTAATTATGTAAATAAGACAGCTTCAGAGTTGCTGTGAGGTTTATTTTTTCATTTAGATGGAGCTAGGCTCGTGACTCCTGTAGACTTCAAGTCTTTATGCTAAGCTAACACAAAATGCTATCCATAGGAACTGAACCAGTGGATGAACGGAGGTGAAAATGATTTTGAGCATCTTGTCTCAGTCTGAGGAAGTCGGCAAAAGGGTATTTTGCAGAGTATTCCTTTACGCATGCAAAAGATGCAGGAAGCCTTATTCTACACTGGGTTAAAACGCCTATGTTGTGTTTATTGTTGTCCAAGAAACTTATTTCACTAAATAATTACCATTCCAGTAATAATGGTTGCCTCAGAGCTGGCTGTCCAAACAAGCATTAACCAGAAGATGATCACTGATTTGACAGAAATAACTAAATCATGTGGCATCCTAGCGACTAAGCCATTTAACCGTGATGCCCAGGGTTAAAAAAATCCACTCAATCAATAACTTTCCTGAAAACTCCACTTCCTCAAAAACTTTCCAATAACCAAAATTTGTTAGCCTAAGGAGGCAGAAACTCAAAATATTACAGACCAATTGCGAAAAGAAAATCACTGATGAATAATTTTCCCCATGTATCTAATTTTAAGAACCTGTGGGTCAGGTTACCAAGTTCTTAATTGAAGCCTTATTCAGTAAAATTGTGGAACAGTGCATTTAGAAAGCCTGCAATTCCAAAATGACCTGCAGCATCTAAAAACATAACTATACCAGCAGTTGAACTCATAACTGGAGTAATTCATATTGGTTCTGACAGTTTGAACCAGCGTACCTCAAATTCTTCCCAGAATCCTTGTTTGGGCTTCTCAGAGTTGTCTGCTACCTTGTTGAGCTCTCGTACCCTGTTCTCAATGTTGGCTGCATTTATCCTCGTGGCATTAAAAGGCTGCCAGAGTCAAAGTCGGACAGAGAATTTAAAACATTCACAGGAGGAAAAATCATATTCAAAATTTGCACAGCAGTGATACAATAATAACATTTTCATGAGGTTTGGATTAAACAGACTATTAAGTAATGGCATTGCTAGAGGGACAGCAGCCATGCTTTCAGAACAGAAGCGGTAAAAAGCTGTTTTCATCAGATTCCCAACCTGTTTGAGCTGAACTACGATGCCACTCTTCTCCACCATGGGGTTCTTCTTGTAGTGCTCCACCAGGTCGGCCAGGGTGTCGAACCTCTCACCTCCGCCTACATCGTACTTGCCGTCCTGCTGGAGGTAAACAGGGTCAGTCGTGTACTTTAGCCTGACTGCACTTACAGCTACAGTTAACAGATTTGACTCAAAATCTGTATCGTGAACTGCTTAAAAAAGATATGATTACCTCAGTATGGATTTCATCACAGCATACTTTGAAACTTTGTGGAATTTTTGACACCTCTATAGGTCCATTAACTAGACTTTCTTGACTGATACTGATAGACTGCTGTCATTCATAATGGTTATTATATGGAGGGTCCATCCATCCATCTATCTAGCTAGCTATCCATCAACGTCTTAGCCTCTACATGGTTCAGTACCATGGACAGAGATGGCAATCCCTGCCACTTCTGCCTACTGAGACTTGGCAGAGGAACAGGTCTGGCTCCCGCACTACACTACTATTCATTATCAATATGTGTTTGTGTATATTTGGAGTGGCCTGAGCTGAGTTCACCTCACCTGGTAACGTATCATGACGTGGGTGACCTTGGTCTTGCGGTCCACGTTCTCATGTTTCTCTTCGTTGGTGAGAACTGAGAGGACAAAGTCACCCGGTTTACTCTGGCTCTCCCGAACCAGGAAGCTGCCAGCCTTGCCCTTCTCTGTGAGCAGTTTCTCTGCGTCACGGCCAGAAAGATGCCCGTGGTACCACCTGGAGGAGAATTCAAAAATGAATCCAAAAACATTGTTGACTGACAGCCTGAAAACTTGAATTACTGAACACTAGACCAAATTATTTAGAGGATGGTGATATATGATTAGTGGCATCTCCTTAAAAAAGGCAAATGAAAATGTGTGAATTTATGTCAATACGCTAAGGGTTAAAACTTCTTATATTTCACAACAATGTCCTGTAACACCTGATGTGAAAAGTGAAAGATCTGTACTTATCTCATAGATGGAACTTGTCCCTGCCATTAGTAGATATCTCAGTAGAACAAAATAAAAATCCTATTAATATATAAAACAAACAAATCCTATTAACTGAATACTTTTCGGTTGAAAAATAGACATAGAGATTATTTATTGATTAATGTGCTGATTACCTACAATATTTGGTAAATTGCTTATTTACTACTTTGCCATTGCTTAGTAATTACAACAATATTAATTAGTAGTAATTATTGGCATTGGCATTTTCAATTTATTTTTTTGTATCCAGAGGAGAGCTGGTTGTGGCTATCAAGGTGAGGCTGAGCTGAGAACTTACAGCAACAAAGAAAAGAGAAGAAAGAA
>OMKZ01023178.1:0-10018 GCA_900302535.1 Neoniphon sammara
CCAGCAGAATGCACACCAACACACACGCTCATTTACAGTCCCGTTGTTCCTGGAGATGATGTGATGTCCTGGGAGCCCATCATTAGATACACAGCTTCATTTGAACGGAGTCCTAGGGATGAATAATGATGCGGCAGTGTGATCGCTCGGTGTGTTCATAGTGTAACCCAGCTAACTTTCAAAGAGCCTGTCAGCCATCCGGGCAGTCCGCATTTATCTTGTCACCGCACATCATCACTCCCACCCAGCACACCATGTATGCACATACATGCGCGCGCACACACACACACACACATACACAATAACTAATAAGGACTTTCCTGACTGTGCTCTCTCCCTAAGCTCCAGCTCTTAACCTTAATGGTTTCCACTACATGTCTAACCTGCACTACAATGTTATGGAGAACTCTGTCTGTCTGCCCTGCTTTCTCTTGAGCTGAGGAGGAGGTCTCTCTCTATGAACTGATTCTTATTATGCTGTGACCATGAGGATAAATAAAGAAATCCTCCTGTTATATGAGCAATGGAACCTGTAGAGCTCATTAGTGTTAGCTATAGGAAGACTGACTTTAACAGTAGTGAGATTATGGTTACTTTTCTCTTGCACATGTATGTGGCTAGTCACTGTAAGGCAACATCAGTGCTAAAAACTAAGGGTCTGCCTCATTTGCAAGGAAGCTTCATATCACCTTGGCACCTAGTAAGGGTGTTCCGTGTAAGAAGCCGATTCTACGGTGGCCAGGAACTGCAAAATCACAGTGACAAATAAGAAAACACAACAACAAATCAAAAAAACGACAGCATATAGGAAATCACAACGACAAATCAGAAATCATAACGGCAAAACAGAAACCACGACCACGAATTGTGATTGTGAAAATAGATTGTGAAATCTGTTTCACAATAAAAGATGGCATCACTACTTTTTGTAGTTTACGAGAAGGCTGAGATGGAATTATGAGGGCTAACTTGCTGTGTGTGGTGGTCCTATGAATGCCCGCAGAGTTTCAGCAGACATGGGAGTGAGATAATAACAAAACTTTCATTCTGGGGTGAACTATTCCCTTAACCTGAACCTTTGACCCCAAAATATATCCAGCTGTCATTCAATTTTCTATCCTAAACCCAAGTGAAGATTGTCTAAAGTAATCTCAGTTTGCAAGGTCTTAAACTCAAACTGGTTCTCATGAGAACAAGACAAGAGAGAGGGAGAGAGAGAGAGAGAGAGAGAGAGAGAGAGGGACTACCTCTCTATAGCTGGACTCGGTGGGATCCCGCTTTTGAGGACTTGGTATTTGTATTTCAAGGTTCTGCCCTGCTCACATTGCTGCAGGGCAGCTGCTTTGTGTTGGTGACACAGAGGGATGCATGGTGGAATTGGAGGAGCCACTAAATTAACATGAGAAACAGCTTTTGATTATGGATGTCTGATAGTATCTGTGAATAATTCTCAGCACTGAGCATTGAGTTTGCTGCAGAGGACAATAGGAACGAATGGGGATTTTTTTTTACTGTTTGGAAGGTAGGGTTAAATAATGCTGGCACAGGACTAATGTTACCTGAGGATGTGAAGTGATCTGTAATACCAGTGATGTCAGTTATTTAGACGCTGTAAAAATCTTCCTTGTATGTAATTTGTAAAGTAAAAATTCCAGCACATAATAGACCTTTTTCACAGCAGCCATTTTGACATGAAATAGCAGGTAAACAGGTGTTACTAATCACATTAATGAAGGTTCTTTACCTAAATAGAACAGAACCTTAATTAATGTGATTAGTAACACCTGTTTACCTGCTATTTCATGTCAATATGGCTGCTGTGAGAAAGGTCTATACCTATTGGTAATTGGTAATTTGGTCAAGAGTATGAATCCCACACAAACCAAGCTCTGATTTTTGCAGGAAATTGTTTTTGCCTTTACTTTATTTTCATCTTGTAGATGTGCAATATCTACCTCTTTGTCATGCAACAGCAGTGGAAACAGTTAAGGTTTTTAAAACCCCCTTGACACAATCTTCAAGTTTTGTTTGTTAAATCAATAAGTTGCATATTGGAATATCTTGACCTAACAGAATTATACCTGGGGCACCAGTAACTTCAGCAGATTTCATTATCCAGCGCAAGCATGTTACATGATATGTAGAGGTTCAGGGGTGACTCATTAATTGCATGAGATCCTTACATTACTCTAGTCCTGTGAGAATGTAGTTTTAGTGCTTTTCTCAGTTGTCTAGATTCAGTAAACCCCATCAATCCTGTGCTCCAAGCAGTTTAAAAATACCTCAACATACCATTTGGCTCAAGTCTGTTTGGGAATAATAATTTTTGTATCACTGTTGTCCAGCAATCCAAAAACACAATGCTGAGCTGCTGAGAAAAGTGTCCTTGTTTGTTTCACCGTGCATCATCTGGCGTCTCCTGCTTCGGGCGTCCTCTCACGTCAATCTTTGTAAATTTTGAATGTGCCGCAGCTGTCGAAGCTAACTGAACACCCCGAGTGTGTCAGGAAAAAGACTAAACAAACTTGTCTTTCTTTTTAAGTCTTTCTAACATAAGATGAGATGTCCTCTATTGATCCCCGGGGTCGCTAAAATGAAAATTGTGAAAATGGGTCATTACAGCAGCAAACAGAGATGTGGGAAAACAAACAGGAAACAAGGCAATACTGGATG
The DNA here is from genome assembly GCA_900302535.1 of Neoniphon sammara. Classification (NCBI taxonomy): domain Eukaryota; kingdom Metazoa; phylum Chordata; class Actinopteri; order Holocentriformes; family Holocentridae; genus Neoniphon; species Neoniphon sammara. The sequence goes on from OMKZ01023178.1 coordinate 2,674, forward strand.
TAAAAATAAATGTAGAAGTAGATGAAATTAGATTTAAGATAGAGTGCTTCTATTGATGCAAATGTTGAAAAGATAAATTCTGCACTAGATTGGCTGAACATAGTAGGCTGTCAGATGGCTGCAGAATACAGATTTACAGATATTTAAGTAGTCAATAATTCTGTCCTGTCTTCAACTATTGACAGCAACAGCTACAGAGCAAAAAAAATCATTTAGGTTCTGTATTATTTCAGAGATGAGAGACAAAACACATCACCACCATGTAACATCGGATGAGATATCCACTATTTCAAGGTGATGCCTTCTCTTACAACATAATTACCATAAAACTAAAACAAATCATGGTCACCTGTTAAACGCAGAGGATAGTTACCCAAGTCCATGACTGACAAAATGACACCAGACTGAATCATCTATGTTTTAGTTATATGAATCATGAATAGGCCGTTTTTTTTCTCATTAAATGGAAATATAGCATTTTGATCTTAATAGACACCAAGAAGACAAGAAATTGCAATTAAGTTAGATTGAATATCATAGCAGACTAGATGATTTTGACAGAACTGGCCGATAGAGGCTTTTGGTTTGAGCCCATTTTATATTTTGCCACATGAAAGACTCTCTTAATAGACAAGTCAATTGAGATGGAGATGTGAGCAGCGGGGACTTTAAGAGTAAAATAAGAGAGAAATTAATGTTGTTGGGAAGCAAAGACAAGTTTGATTCACACCCTCTAATTGCGTGAGATAAAAAGAAATAAGTGAACTTCTTAGACACTATTTATGTTGCACTGTTCATGTATTCAATGATAATTTGTCAAGATTGGTTTAGGAAAGCAATTTCATTGTGACGGGTCTCTCAAAAGGACTTTGAAACTGAAATAAAAGTCTCTTCCTCCATATTTATCGCACGTCTTAGCGAGACACACAGTCTGCCCACAGCAGATAGTGGGACTTTTTAATTACTTCCTCTGTGTTTAATTAGCACAACTTATTGGAATTTTGTGCTGAGAAGAAGAAAACAAACATTAGTCCACAATCAATCAGAAGTGGCTATATAGCCTCAGAAGCCAGAGACAACAAGAAAATCGACAGGGTTTTAATACTTTTCACGAGAATCTTTGCTCAGCCAGGCGACGGATTTCTGGACTATCTCGCTATAGCTGTCATCGACCAGGCCGCCAGAGCCACAGCTGGCTTCTCCTTTTGACAAAGGTCAACCAGAGGTCATTGGAGCAACAGTATTGCCATAGTAACTCATTCTGCATGATATGGAACAAACATGGCCACCCTGGTCATCCATCATCTCTCTAGTGAGGACCATCCATCATCGCAGAGGCACGCTGACATCCACTTTGCTCCGGTTCCTCTCGGCTGGACTGTGATTGGAAGGTGTTAGGGAACTCAGTTGCCTAAGCACAGGGGTGCTTTCACGCTTACGGAGCAGCGAAACGCCCAAACTGTACAACCTGACAGAAACACATTGATTTAGAAATCCATAGAGATGGGATTCATCAACCTTGGGGTTGGCCATGTGCTCCGTAAGAAGGCTGTCTTTTTCCCTTCTGACGGAGAGCTGCATGAGGAGCATCAAGGTGGACAAAACAGTGCCAGAGGCATCTGTAAATGCACTGCAGTCAGATATGCTGTAAGTCCTTGTCAAAAAGAGCCGAGTGGCCAGCTTTCCTCTGCTTCTTTGGGAAATCTTTGAAACACCAGTTAACACCTCAGACTGTTTATTTATCTGGACCAGGATCGGTAACAAAACGTTCACACTGCTCCCAAACGTCTGACATTTTCCCAAGTGTCATACTGCTTTTTAAGTTTTAGATAGCATCTTTTTCTTCAGAGATGAAAGGGACTTAACAAGACCAGGACCCATCAAGAGATCCAGATAACATCCAGCGCTCTGAGTGGGAGCAAGCCCTTCATCGAGGATACAAAGGAGGCAAAAGGTTCGGATTTGAATATTTTACATTGAGATTTTTGCAGAATAAAATGACATTTGAACAGCAGAGTTATCTGCAGCCACAAGTGGGGCTGGATTGTGATGCTTTGCCAAATGCCAGTTTTATCCTGTCTCTTTGTCAAAATGACTTCAGTGCGATGCATTCACAAAACAGCAAGCTCACTGCCTGAGAAAGCGTGCATCTGAATGGAAATGCTGCGTTCTGACAATATGCTGTTTACAACTGTGCAGAGTGATGAGAGAGAAACATCTTCAATGGAAAGATAAGATGGGGAGGGGGGGCTCCATGTTTGTGATGTAGTGTGCCAATCAATTAAGTGGATAAGAGGCAAATGATTACTCTTATGGAGTGGCAACTTAATGGCAACATAGATTTCTAGCAATTACGCTAATTACTTCATTTAATTTACAATGCTTAGTTGCAGACGGTGCATTACCATGGCTAACCAACAGGAATGGAGTATTGGCAGCAAACCGAGGTAGCTAGATGAAGGAAGCGTGATCAGACCTGACTGCCTCTGGCATTAGGTTCTCCATCCAACATCCTGCGGACAGTGGTGGATAGTAGAGGGAGCAAATGAACGGTGTGTTTACATTTTTCCACAGCTTTTATATCTGATCAGAATTTGTATACAGGGAGTGTTTTGCTCTAGAAACAATGCAAATGTGAAGAAAGTACCTACAGTTTCGCCACATAGCCACATGCTACTAATTTTCTGTCACTCATTTTAAATATGATAAAAAAATATATCTCTAATACAGTGTGTTATATTTGTGGTATTATGGTGACCCTTTCCTTTACAGTATGTTCGGATTATGAGTCAAGCATTTGCAATAAATTTAAACAAGCATTGCTTCACTGCAAAAAAAATCTCCATCTTAAAAAGCCAATCAGTCGCATATTCAGTGTTTAATATTCAGCAAGTGAAAAAAAAAATCTGCCAGTGGGATGAGATAATCCCACTTGTTTCCAGTGCAGTTTCTCTTGTTCCAGGAATTGCTCAGGGAACAAAGTATAAATATGTTGAAACAAGGCAGAATAAGGCAGATTGGCCCACTAGTATCAAAAAAATGACTCAAAGTGATTCAATAAAACTCTGGAGACAGTTGATGAGCTTTGGAAACAAGTGGGATTATCTCATCCTACTGTCACAGCTTTTCACTTTTTAAACACACTTTTAACACTGGATATGAGACTAAATGACTGTTAAGACAGAGATTTTTGTAGTGTTGAAGAAAGCTTGAAGTGGTTAGTTGCCATATTAGGTATGTCTAACCCTAACCATGTGTATGAAGGTTGCTGTCCTCCTCCTCCTCCTCCTCCTCCTCATCATCATCATCATCATCATAACCTTGTTGTCACCACTTACTATCATTATCACCATGTCTCCGGTCAAAGGTCAAGAAGTTGTAGTTCATATCATGAGGACTTACAATGACAAGGAATTACAGGATAAGGAATTATAGGATTTTAAAGGCTGAATCACTTGACTAATTTTAATCTTGACTAATTTTGCTGTGAAAGTCAGCGGAGGAGTTGCACAGGCCAAACCTCTTCAAATTGCAGATTCTGTATTCTTACACATAGCAGCAGGACTATTCATTATGAAAACCCAGGGACTGAAATCATATGACATTCGTTAGTGCACCATGTGTGCTACACTGTGCTTACTGTCTGATGAAGGGTTCACCACACATCTTAAAATCCCATTAAGATATAATGAAGGCACCCAGCTAATAGCAGAGTGACCAAAACAACAACAACCAAAACAACTACAAGAGGTAAGTCTGAGTAACATGAAGTGAAATATTGATCAAGCTTTCCATGAAGTGGCAAACACCTCCTTGAATTTGAATTCTCATTTGAACGGTGTATTTTAACATTTTTAACATTTTAACATTTGTGGAATTTTGTTTAATTGTGAAGCTCTCAGCCCAAAAAAAAAACAAAAACAAAAAAACAAAAACAAAAAACGATTAATGCACTTTGAAATTTTTTTTTTTTAAAGTGCTATAAAAGTCAAGTGAGGATCAGGGAGTAATTTTCTCTTTTTTGCTAGAATATGACAATTACATATTTTTATTTTCGGGATTGCCCATGTTAGGAAGGACATGTCCAGGGCCTTAGAGCAAAATTTGATGTTTACAGCCTTATGTGTTACCTGCATCAGGATCGTGAAGATTGGGTCCTAAATAGCAGTTCCTCTTATCTTTTATAATTTAATTTTTAATCCAAGATAAGGTTGGATTTGTTTTGATGTCACAAGAATAGACAAGTCAATTACAGATGTCAACTGCATCAGCTATCTTTGAGGGGAAAGAAGAAAGATAATGAAGGCTTTGGTAGATAATGATACTTTCCCACATCCCCACTAGGTCAGCCATCACACTCCATTTAAAATTGTTCATTTGGGACTGATTGTGATTGACAGAACAAAGATTGATCCAGCCCAATCTCGGGGAGTGAACTTTAACACTGGCGCAGATAGCCCACAACAATGTAATGCAAATGCACACCGACAGCATGTCACCCCGGTGGACAAGCATCAACACTTTCAGTAGGTATTGATCTCTCCGGTGACACTGGATTTAATACGCTTTGCGTTTGTCAACAATCACTACAGAAGCGGTCCTCTCCTTGGCTCTCGCAGCACTGTGTGTGTGTGTGTGTGTGTGTGCTCTGCTCCGGCCTTACAGCTATGAAAGAAATGGCTCGAGCGAAATCGTTTTAGAGGAATTTCAGAGATGTGTCACATCAGCACCAATGGGATTACATTAAAATGACGTTTTGATTGCTTTATTCAAAGGAATAATCCGTGACATTTTCATATAAATGAATGTCTGTTTTGCTACTCTATGTCACACATTGATATAACACAATAGTGATTGCTGTTCTAATCACTTGGTTTCTGGTAGGACTTTTCTGGGCAAAATCCTCTCATACATAGTAAATGGCATTCAAACTGTATTGTTAGCATGAGCACTGATAGCCACCACGTCTGAACAGACACAGCAACTTCATCAACAGATAATCAAAGGGAAAGGACGTTACTGTAAAGAAATGCAGAGATGATTTATTAGCATATGCAATGGCTTGGGGGAGCTATGCAGTGCTGCAACACCTCATCTGTGTTGTTTTGCACAGCAGCAGTAGGTCTATATGCACTAATAAAAATGGGCCTCCTCAGCTGCTTGGGGCATCACTGAAAGCCCACCTCCTCCTCCACCTCTCCTCCTCCTCCTCCTCTCTCTTTTTGTCTCTGCTTTGTCTTCAGTCTCACTCGTCCCCCGCCCCGCGCTCCATTCTTTAAAGTGATTTCTGTGTTTTACCACATTATATATTCATGCACAAATGCCTCTCTCTCAGTGTGAGCAAGTTAATGTGATTCTACATTATTTATCCCCGAGCTTAATGAACAGCCCTAGCTTCCCCAAACCACTGGAATATTACACATACCAAAGTGTCAACACTACCAGACTTGTCGACATAATTACATTATGTAATTTGATAGCCTTGCCTCAAGCGTCATTCGATACTTTTCTTTCTGCTTGTCTTTGCCTTTGTCATTATATCAAGCACCTACTGTAACTTTAATATTTCTTTATCCCCTGGTGGCATCAGCTGATACTCATCTGAAGTTGTCCCTTTGCACTGCCCATGGATTTATGCTCATTTATGGTGCCTCCCAAACCAACAGTTACTGCTGCAGGTGCTTGTAAAATTAACCAAGCGCGGTGGGTGGTGATTGTAGGCCACACTGCTAATCAGAAGTAAAAATCTCCACAGATTTAAAGCCGGCACTTGCAACATCCTCACTGTGTAGGTGCGCTGTCAGCTCAGCGTGATGATAAATGTTTACAGCACTACATTAAGAGGAAATTACCTCTTTTTCGCTGGAGGCCAGATCATTCATTCACGGGCATAGCCTGCCCATCGTCAGCACTGTCGTAAATTAGTTTGCACCTTTCACAAGGAAGAGGGGTGGGGAGGATTAGGGAGATCAATCTTTTGGACGGGCAGTTAAAATCATTATTTGGCTTCCTGCAGGACACAGGTTGCGCTAAGGAGTGACAAATTGTCCCACGCTGTTATAAACATTCCTATTCATGGACGCCCTGGGGTATGGCCGCTTTGTGTCCCTCTGTATGGAGATGACCAGACTGACAGTGGGGAAGGGAGGATACTGAGTTAGTGAGGTTATTAAAGGCTGCAGGACCTCCACAGTTATTCACAAGGAGCGAACATAACAAGCCCACAGTGGCTTTCCTAGCCAAAGATTTACAATGTGCTTCAAAAAAATTCTGCCACATCCCCATGGAATCTATTATTTTGACTCCCTCTCCTCTATCAAGGTTGGGAACCCAGCTGAAAGGAAAGAGTAGAAAGCTGGAGCGTGATACCCATGCAAAATATCTGTTGTGTGCCAGTCTCCCCAGCAATAATATTCAGAAATGTAGTCGCATTGTTTATGCTCGGGTTTTAACATTAGCAGAGATTTGCATTTTTAACAAAGCATTCCAAAGAAGAGCCATTGGGATCTAAACACACGGTTTTCCCACATTGATTCAGACCCACAGCAATCACTGCTACACTGCATCATCTGGTACTAATCCAGTTAATCTTTCCACTGGCGACTGTTCCAGGATGGATGTTTCCCTGTTATTTTAGGAGAATGATTAAGCATTGTGGAATTAACAATGGCTTAACCTCTTCACAAGATTTCTTTACATCCTGTCGGCTGAAAGCTTGGGAAAAATCTGAATGGGGAGCTCGGCTGCTCTCACTTCCTGTGGAAACACAATGTGAACCGAGATGTTCACACCAATTACCAGATATCATTCATTGCGCAAATGATACTCTGAGAAAAGGGACTTGGTTCTTCTTTTGTGAAAGCTCAAATTTCTGTTCAAGAGGGAGTGGGATGATGTGAACTACCTGGCTGTCCTCTCAGCAGATAATATCCCTGTTACCTACACTGTGAAATTTTAATGAAGCAGAAGATTCCTTTTAAAAAAAATCACTTTTTAATTACCGGTAGGGCTCATTTCCTCTTCAGCAGTCCAATAATGACCAAGTCTAGGAAATCAGTTTAGGCTTGTACTACAAGAAGGAGTAGCCACATTTATTTTTAGGGCTGAACAATAACGACAAGCTTTGCATGTTTTGTGCAAAGAACAGAGTCATTAAGAACTGTATGTGACCCAAACCTCTCAGATTGGGCCTGTTGATAAGCATAATTGACACAGTGCCTGCTGTGTCGGCTTGCACTGGTGCAGATTTAATTGCTATTGTGCTGTGGATTTTAGTATGTAGTGTGAAACTGATGGCTGTCAACAAGGGAAAAGTCATAAATTATTACTTATTACTTTTCTTGAA
>OMKZ01023184.1:0-13879 GCA_900302535.1 Neoniphon sammara
GCAGTGTAGTTATGGAACCAGCAGCCGCCCACCCAGCGGCTCCTCAGGAGACCCCCTGTCTCTTAAATGTCACATGTAAGCTGCAGGGTCAGCCATGTGTAAGGCAAGGGGTGTGTGTGTGTGCATGACTGAGCGTCCATGCACGAGTTTAGGGGTGTTTGTGTGTGTGTGTGGGTGTGTGTGTGTGTGTGGAGAGACAGAGAGAGGGGTGGGGATGGGGTGTGGCGGGGGCATAAGATGTGTCTAAAACGGCACCCCGGTCCAGTAGGTAGTGAATCAGTTGGTAGCGAACTGGAATTCAGGCTCTGGTTAGGCGCTGCGTTTATGAACACTGGGACACTGATGAGTCAATGACATGCGATGCGATTTGAGACAATGCTGCGTTCAAGTCCCATGGGAATTAAGGTAGAGGCAGAACAGATTCCCACAGCTATGACTTGCGAGTCAGTTTGTCATTTGAACGTTGAGCAGGAGAGGAAAGTAAGCTAGCGTTAAATTCCTCAAGTCGCTATCAAAATGTTAGACTATCAAACAGTTAATTTAACAGAAATATTTTCAGTTTTATGAGAGACAGAGTGCATTTGTGGTTAGAAAGAAGTGTGCATGATTAAAGTAGTATTAAATTGGGATTTATTTACCGATATGAAGATGCCATTTCCAGATACTTCTGCATAATTTGCCACCTATTCAGAGCTTTCTGAAAAATATAAGATTCCTAGCTGCAGTTGGATGTCATTATTTACAAGTCGGAAGATGGTATTTATGGAAAATACCATATGAACTTGGCATAATGGTCATGACAATGATTGCACACTAACAATAGCAAGGTTAACTTCTCACTTGGTACTTTGTCATTCCTTAATGTTTGCTAATGTTATCCACAAAGGTTTTAATCCAGGCCAATGAGAGCCTGGAGTTTACTGGTTATGGAAAAACAAAAAAACAAAAAACAAAACAAAACAAAACAAAAAAAAAAGTAAAAACACATGTTGTTGTCCTCTGTAAGCAATGTTTGGTGGAGTTGCTGGTGACGCATTCAGTATCCATTCAATAAAAGATGTAGCTGATGTTTACATTGGTTATGTTATTTCCGGTAACTGAGTATGGTGAATTTGGATGTTCACTTGCTTTTAAGGTGCATCATGGGAATTTTATGGGAGCTTACCTTCCTGTGAACTGGAATGAATTTGATACTGGAACACACTAGAAAATGTCTCCCTCTCTGAGCAGTTCGCTACCTACCGAACCGGGGCGTAATCTGAGACACGTCCGTCGTTTGTCTTACCGAAAATATCCTGACCGGTGTCTTCTCCTCCTCTTCACAGATGAACTTGGCTCTTCTCCTGGTGAGGCGCAGCTCCTCGATACGCGGAGGCTTCACAAACACCACGTATGGTTTGAATTCAAACGTGTACACATGCTTTATTTTCTATAGTGCCAAAGACAGAAGAAAGAGGGTAAGTGGAGGCAGAGGGAGCTGTTTACAGTGCAGCATGTAGTCTAAACAATATATACTTGTCTCTTAGAGTGAATACACCAAGTTTTTTGGAAGATTGGTCGACTTATCCATTAAGCGATGACAACATAGACACCAAAATCATCCATGTGGTACATCTTTCAGTGCAGTGCTCCATGCTACTTTACGTTGCGTGATAGTAGGCCGCTAGCATTATCTCAAACGTGAGAACACGACAACTTGTAAAAGGTTAAAATTGTCATCACTCTCTATTGTTGTCATCACTCAGAAACGCTATGATTTCGTTTAACAGTGCTTCATGTTGAACTGACAGAAATTACTCGAGCATGGATTGTGATCGTCCCTCTCCAGTGGGGTTTCACTCACATTCGGGTGCACGTCCAGAAGGCACACCTTGCCCTCTGCCATCACTCGCTGAATAGAGTCCAGATTTGTTCCATAGTAGTGTCCTCGGTACCTCCCATATTCTACAAACCTGCAGGCAGAGAAGGACAAGGACAGACGTGGTAAATAATAATAGCTAATAATAATAATAACAATAATGATAAACTACTTGCACTTACAGTAAGCAAACATCATTCTCTTGGTGTAAGTCTAAGAAGGCAAAACAGAGACAAGAATCTATCACACTAATAACAGAATAAAATACAGCATATTAAAGGTGCGCTATGCACAATTGCCGAGGGCTGATTTAAGACAGGACCTTTCAGACTCAGCTGACAAAAAACTTGGAATAAACAGGGAGCCAAGCTGATGAAGAGAACCTTGTAGGCTCAATCAAATGATGTACTTATTCCACATTTTTTGTCAGTTGAGTCTAAACGTAAAAAATAGGAAAGGAGCAAACAAAAAGGGGGACTGGAATTTTTTTTTTTTTTTTTATCACAGCGGGAATGGAAAGCTCATAAATAACACCAGCATACTGCGCACCTATGATTGAGAATGCCTTCTTCAAACATGGGAACTGGGACAAAATGATAATCCACCCCATCCTTCTCCTGCCTCCTCTTCTCACGCGTGGTGTCTGCAAGACAAAAAGGAGGAGGACGGGAGGCTGAAGACGGCGTTACACAGACGAGAAGCCACTTACAGAAGAGAAGCCTACAGGAGATCAAGGTGCCAGCCGGCCGTTTATCTTACGTGGTACAGTGACGCCGTAGCGTTCGGGGTCAGAGATGAGGAGCCTCCTCTTCAGTTCATTAACGCCAACACCGCTGGGCCCTCGAGACAAAGATCAAAACACTGCGCTGTGTGTGGGATCCACTCATAATAACACTGTGTACTAATGTTTTCCTGATGACAAGCCTGATATCAAATGGACCTTTATTCTGGCGATTCGGTGATGCATCTGTCTTTATCATCAGCGAGGGAGAAGGAGAGAAAGAGAGAGAGAGAGAGAGAGAGAGAGAGGTAGACAGACAGAGCTCTCATTTCATATTGATTTCGGCCCGTCTATGACTCTCCAACCTTCCCCCCTCTCCTAGTTTTCCACATCACACACACATCACACACATCTCTTTCTCTGTCTCTCTCTTAAAGTTTTAATACTTCTATACCCTCTGGAAAATCCATAGCATCGCATCTAAACGCGACATCTGCAAAGCCACACAATATCAGTGTCACTTTGAGCGTAGGACGAACAGGATGAAGCATGCACACACACACACACACACACACACACACACACACATGCATCATACAGACACACACACACACACCGCCACGGCATCTGGGATTTTCTTCCAGCGCAGGCTTCATCAGCCCCAGATTGCATCAGACTCAAATGGAGTGTTGTCTGAAAGTAGGATTCCTGACATACCTGCCTTTTCCATCATGGCGTTGCATGACCTCGATACATTACAAAATATCAAGTTTATAGACTCTCCACTCTTACACTGCTAATGCCTTTAACAGCTGCCCCGAAGCACCAGAGAGGAGCATCATCATGCACTGTGGCTACTTTCTTCTGTCCTTTTTTTTTTTCTTTCAAAAGTTACATGATCTTTTAGGCTTAACGTGGCTGCTAGTCATTTTCACCAAACTTCCCGAGGCATTACAGTCTGATTTTGCATTGAAAGTCAGAATACAATGCAAAAAGAATAGGATAAACTTCTAGTCTGGTCAAACCTGATCCAACTGGTCCTGTTTTAGCCATCCAGGGTTTGGTTTTCCTGCCCATAACTCTCATTGCCAATAAGCTATATATTCCTATTGATGACCTCCGGTCAATGAAGAGCCTTTAGAGCAGACAGTAAAACATAATCCAGAGTCGAGGTAAGCTCCAACTCAATTAAAGAGGTCTAAATCTAAATCCAAGCTGTCTTAACTGTTCCAGTTTGATGATGGAGTATTTGGCTGACATTATGAGGGATTTTATTCACAATCCACTCATCCCATTTTCTCCGTCCATTTATCATTTATTTGTTCTGTATCTCTCTTTTTGCACCTTTTGGGTTCATTGTATTTCTCTCTCTCCCTCCCACTTTTCAATTGTTTCTTTTCCCTCCTTGCATTCCTCCAGTTCTCCTCAGTCACAGATGACCCGCAGTCGTATTATAATATGACATTAAAAAGACCTTCAGCGAGGCTCAATGCAAGATTCTCTTGGGAGAGATATAGCTCAAAAATACATAGAGCAGGCCTGGAGGATTGGCAGGAACCTGGATCGGGGGTGGGCTCCTAGGTAACTCTAGAGAACACAATATATTCTGACTTGGAGTTTTCTGACAGTGTTTACGTGACTCTGATGGGAAAAGATCGCTCTTGCCCTCACGACTGGAAGCATAAATCTTCATTAATGCATTGCTGATTCTTTTTGACCAACAACAGCTTCAGCATTAGTGTCCTTTTATTGAATGGTCTCATGCAATCTTGAGTTTGTTAAAACTGCACTGTTTACACCAAGTCCATTTTGCAGCTTTCTGTTTATGGTAAGTGTCAATGCGTTATACATATAAAACATGTACAGTTGCTTATTGACCCGTTCATGGTTTTATAAGCCATTCACATTGTGCTTTAAATCAATATAAAGAATTAAAACACACACTCCCAGACAGGATGGGAGGATGGGAACTTGCCTTTTCCTTTACATTTAGGTGTGTTTCAGTCACTCTTACCAACCAGGATGACTAGGCGGTGCGGGTCCTTGGGGTCTCTGCGGTAGGGCACCACCTCTATGTAGGTCGGGGTTCGGACTAAGCTCTCCATCCCAGCGCTCCTCCTCCTGGACTGGGCCGCCGCTCTGGCCCGATTCCCCCTTCTGCCCAGTCGGAAACTCCTTCTCAAACCGGCTGGGATAGAGATACACGTTGTGAGAGAGTGTGAGGCTGTGTGTGAGCGAGTGTGCCAGCCCACCTGAAAGGTGGATTACTCAAAACCCAGCAGGAGGGATATCCTCACTGTGGCAGCCCTTTAAAACAGACGATCATGTTGACGCCAAGTCATTCAAGCTGGATGGACGGGGCACAAGATAAATATTTGCCACGACATAAAGCAGGAGTGTGCACAGGAGAATGCATTATGTCCTTCATGGAGGAGTTTTTGGTTTCATTTTATCTAATTATGTTGGAGTTTAAGAAAAATTTTAAAGGAACAGTTCACTCAAAATAAAAACATACATTTTCCCACTTACCTCTAGTGCAATCTAGCCATCCAGATAGTTTCTGTGGGATTTGGTAAGGTTTCCAGTCCAGTAGAATGGGGCTGCATGAGTATTCCTGTGTGGAGCTCAAACTGTCAAAAGTTTACATGTGAAAAACTCAACCGCAACAGCTCTGTCCAAAAAAGATGACACAGATACCAGGCATAATTCGCAGGCCTCAGGGCTGAAGTGTTTGGCTGGCAGCCATTTTCTGCTGAATAACACTGGCAAACTGCACCTATCTGCCCCGAATGCATACTCACTGGGAGCACACAGATACAGTTTGCTATTGTTCTGGCAATACACCACATTGTATTAGGGTGTCAGGAGACAGAGAAGACTGTGGCCCACTGGAAACTTCACCAAATCACACAGAAACTGGATGGATAGATTGCACTAGTGGTAAGTGGGGAAAAAATTGTTTGTTCTTTTGCTGGAGGGCGAACTGCTCCTTTAATTACCAGACATATTAACAAACTCTACCATCATATAAGTCTTAAAAATGAATGGATATGTGTCGCACTTTTACAAGAATCAATTATCAAGTACAACTTTTGGTCCATAGTTTACCGTCCATTGCATATTGCTTGTCAAAAATCTACAGCACACACAGGCGGCAGGATACCAGATGAAAGCTCTGTTCCAGAAACGAACAACAACGCCCGCCCCGAAAACTGTTGTCACGCACGATCCCGAGCTAACACTTTGAGCAGAAAACCCTCAGTGGAACGAGAGTCGAGAGACGACAAGCTGGCAGCTGAGCATGCGAGAACCGTCTGTCACGCGTGGCTTGTAGGCCGTCTGACAGCCAGTGTCTGCCATGCGACTGTGGTTTGGCCTGGTTTGGCAGGCTCCCTCCTGAATGATGTTAACTGCTGCTAACTGACGGTGCCAGGGATACTTTGACGTCAGCTGCAGTTTCACAATGTAAGCATATCTGTCCATTTCCACCCTCTCTGCTTCATTTCGAAGAACATGGCACTGTTTTTTCAGGGATTTTAAATGTTTGTTGACAAGCTCCTGATGAGTGATTCTAGCTGATGATTTCACCCAGAGTCTTTTGGGCGAAGGGGGGGTAATAGAAGCTTTGTAAAACTGGTATTATACAGCAAAAAAGTAGAGCTCTTATTTCCTTGAGGGAAATAAGATCTAAGCTTGAGAGGAAAACAACATCCTAAAGTAATTCTCCATCTTAAGTAATTCTGGAAATGAAATTCTGATGAAATTCAAAATAGAGAGCAATCCTCATCTTTCATTGAAAAACAGTGCTGTTCTTTGTATTAAATAACCATTAACTCTGACTTTCTCTCTGGGAATGTTGTTATGACATTTCTGCTCCAGTGGACAGTGTACACCTTACAGTTGACCATGTAAACCATACAGCCAGAGGAAGGAAATCGCATGCAACATAGGTCATGAGCTGGACTTGAACCCAAAATGTCAATATTACACAATATGAGCCTTCAGAGCCTGCAGAGCAAAGAAGCAAGAAACGAACTCTCTGTAATCATCATAGATCTCCGGGCCATCTGAGTACCAGTCTCACCAAAATGATTCAATTTAACCATTTTACAGTCTGCTGATGTTCCAGACAAACAGATATTAAAAGGTAAAATGGTAAACATTGTGACAGACGGAGAAAAAACGTTTAATTGGATGATGAAATGAAACAACTGATCTAACAAATCAATGAGGGCAGGCAGACTGAGTATCAACTGTTCGCGTGTTGGAAATTTTTCCGCTCTTCGCCTCGCCTTTAGCTGTGTATCTGCACTGCAGCACGATGCACCTTCTTCTTCTTCTTCTTCACTGGCTTTCCCCTCTGAGCAGTGTGCGTGCAGTCATTTGTGTGGCATCAATTAAGTGATCAATAACAGTTTAAATCCCAGACTCAGAGGGAATGCAGAGTCTGAACCACATCCTCGGGGGGGAACCTGGCTTGCTCTGATGTAAGATGAAATGCACATTATTAAACGCACATGACTCTTACTATTGATATAAAGCCACATCTGTAATTCACCTTGCACAGGCACAAGGGCCTTTTCACAATCAACCATAGGCTCACGCACCCATGTGAATGCACAGACTCACACACACACATAGACAGACACATACACAGACATACACATGCAAACACATCGTCTCCAATCCATGAGATCAAGACAAATGGGATAAATGGTGAGGGCTAAAACCTCATTTGCTGTTCTAGTCCATTCTCCAACTCAGAACCGCAAAACTACATCATCTTATGACCTGATTTGTAAATAAGGCCAGGGTTTTGCCTTTTTTTTTTTCTTGATGGTTTTCCTTCCCTGCTCGGATAATACTGGTAAAAAGTCCCTTTTCCAGTGTCAGTGGGAGAGAAAGTCAAACATCTCACCAATGTGAATTCCTGTTATAGCTCCATAGTCTGCATCCTCCGCGACTGGAAAAAAAGAGGAAGAGAGAGAAGGAAAAGTGGGGAAACCACAAAGGGATGACATATTTGTTCTGAAATTACAAGTTCTGACCTAACTGCCCGAATGATTTGTGTTGTAAACACAGAAAACTTCTCGTAAGAGTTTTATTTAGAAATGATATCCACAATTTGAAATTACTGATAAATATTCTAACCTTACAAAGTGATTGCTGGCAGGAAAGTAAAGCGCATTGTGGAATGCCATTAAAGTTATTAGCCATCCTCAGCCCTGGCCTTGCAACATAAAAACCATTTTGGAAGCAGAATCGTCTGCCTTTTGGAAATATGGATTGAAAAACATTATGTGATTAAGTATTATCATTGGAAAATGAAACTCTTTAATTGTATGAACACCCAACGCGCAAACCCCAAAATATGTATCATATCCTGTCAATTATAATGGAAAGCAACAAAGTAAGAATTCGAAAGCCAACACAAACTGATTCATACCTTCTTCATCATCTGCGCAGCATGTGGAGAAAACAAGAGCAGTGAGCACGAGGTTCAGCTCAACCATGACCTTCACCTTGACCGTGACCTTCAGGCATGGCCTGTCACCTGTCAGCTCTGAGGGATCTCTCATGTGTTTATTGGAAAGTGTTAAATGGGCTTCTTTATTCTTTGCAGGTGTGGTGGTTTTTTATGGAGAAATGTTTGCGGATCACCTGTTGGTTTGACTGGCCGAGGCTTGAACAGGGCTTTGGGTCGCTGTAGGGCAACTCTCCTGAAGGAAGGAAGGAAGGAAGGAAGGGAGAGACAATGAAAACATGCCTGGATCAAAACTGAATTCAGTAAAATGTCTTTCGGGAATTATGTGTTTTGCTGTCCGAGTGAGCAGAGTTGCCGTCAAACCAGCAGCAGAAGAAGAAGAGCACCTCTCGTGGAGCTGCTGCGAGGGGATGAGCCCTGCCCGGTGGTCGCCGTCTCCATGGTGACGGGCCTGCCACCAAGCGTGGTCCTCCCTGCTGACAATCTGGATGACGTCGCCCCTCTTGAAGGCGAGCGCCGCCACCTTGCAGGGGACGGCGGGATCGTCTTTGGGGTCGTAGTCAAACAGAGTCCGCACAAACAGCTGGGGAAGAAAATGGTTTGATGTTTCAGCAAAAATTTCATACAGAAAATGTGACGAGAAAAGAAAAAAAGGGAAGGCAGATATAAAGAGACTTTATACTTTTGTTAGATTTCATGCTTTCTACTTCTTTATACTGAAGCTGTCATCTTTGTCTTCTACTTTGTCACATTTATGTCACATCACGTCACTTTGTCACGTGGTGTTGTTTTTGAAAAACAAATGCTTGACCGCTAAACTTTATTCACTTTAACCCATTAAAATGCTCCTTCCCTTCTCCTTGTTTCCAAGTTGGAGCTCCAGTCTGTTTATATGTGGTAATGGTAGTTATTTTTGAACACCAGAAGAGGATTGTGGAAGGGATTTTTTTTGCAATTTCTTGTTTTCATTAGACAGAGATAGACAGGAGAGACAGGGGAGAGAGAGGGGGGATGACATGCAGTATAGGGACCAAACTGGAATCAAACCTAGGCCACTATGATAACATTATGTGGTACACTTTCTACCAGGTGAGCCACTGGGGCGCCACCATTGATAATAAGTTTAAATTAATACATTGATTATATGATAATACATTTTGTTTGCTTCTATCTGTGTGTTTCCTATTTGCTTTAGCAATTTTGTGGGTTTGTTTGGAAGCCCCACCTCCCCCAACTGTTTTCAAATGCTGTTAACAGTCTGACAGGTATAGACAAAAATAAATAAATAAATAAGTAAAAAAATAGTCTCATTCCTGATTGGCTGATTTGACCATGGCACTGTAGCAACCCAAACACACAACTAATGGGTACTGTACCTTACCCTGGGCAACTAGTTCCCATGCAAATATAAACACTAAAAGGGAACATCAGGAAAAATAAGATGTGTGCGTTTTGTGTATACTGTACCTTTTTCTTCTTATGTGATGACCTCTCTTCTTTGGTGGATGCAGGAATGACTGTGAACGTAACTTCACCCTGAGCCTGAGCCTGGCACGAGAAGAGCAACACACCCGAACATGTCATCCATTTAAAAAGATCGAAATATTATGGAGGAAATAAAAATAAGAGAGAGGAGAAAGAGAAACGGAAACAGCCAATCAAATGACACTGAATCAAACGTATCTGACCAGGAGGGACGAGACTCACCAGGAGTGGAAGGATTTCCTTTGGCTTCTTGTACTCCAGCGAGACTCCGTTGACCTCCTTCAGCTCGTCTCCTTCATGAATCAGGCCTACCAAACATTACATAAGAGGAAATTGGTAGACAAATTCTCCACAGTGTAACACCCAGGTTTCATTATGCAACACCATAACGCTATTACAGCTTAAGCCAAGTCCACTATGGAATAACAGCATCATGTTAAGAGCAGCAAGTGCAGACCTGAGACGGCTGCAATGAACGAAAGTTTTTAAGCTTACCGCTCTTGTCTGCTGCACCTCCTTTCATGATCCTTGCCACCACGATAGCCCCAGTGGATTCATCTCTCTTAATTGTGGCCCCCTGCATGCACGGGTGATGAATGGATGGGTGAAGGATGAATAGAAAAGGAGATGGGTGATAAATAGATGGACAGAAAGAGGAAAATGATAGACAGTGATGGTGAGGCAAAGACAACAAGAGTAAAAGGCAGAGTAACATGTTGATTTTATTACAGTCCAGACAAGCTACTCAAATAAAGTCACTTCATTCCAGAGAGGGTTATTTGTATCAAGACGGGACCATTTAGCCGGCTGCATTCATGTAACACACAAAGCGCTGGAAAAGGTTATCCAAATCAGCATTATTTTCAACAGATGTTATTGATGCGGACCAAATCGCAATGGAAAGAGCATCATACGCAGTTGCCTACAATCAACTCACACCGGGGTGTAGCCCTGTTGTCTGGAAAACGGGAACATACTGGATCGATCAAAGAGGCTGTGTCATAAAAAGGTCAGTCCCCTTCCAATCTAGTTTTGGGATCAATACAAAAGTATGTTCTCTATTATTGGCTTCGCTTTCCAAAGCCGAACCACTAAAACGAGAGCATATCTGCTACACATAGCGCAAGAAAATATCAACAGATATGTTTTTCTCATGTTGGCTCTTAAAGGTCCAGTGCAACGACAATTGAATTTTGTATTTTCATGATACAATTTAATATAAGACCTGTTAATTTACCCAAATAATCGTAAGTGTCAGCAGTGTGGAAATTTGACCAGCACCCACACTTTGAATTTGAATCTACATCCAGATATAAATGATGTCACATACAACCAGGTTTTAATGAATGCTCTAATTCGTCAAGTATGCATAGTTAAAAAGTTGCCCCGTAGTTTCTGAGACAAAAGCCAGCTAGCTACTTGGCAAACTAGCCAAAATCTCCATTCCTCCATTGTTGATGAAAGCCAAAGTTCCAGCACCAGGTATTTGTTCCCCAAAGACACAAATATTTGTCTGCAGCAGATGGCACAATCATAGGAAAGGTTAGGATCTCAGTCCTACAAGCTTTGTGCCATTTAACCATCAAAAACTGAGCAAAACGATGCTCCTTGTGTCAGATTTTGACACCGAACTTTTAATTATTTAATTAAAATAATCGCATTGGATCTTTAAATATTTTTTTAGAACAAGTACAAACTGCTTCCAGTGCAGTGCAGTAATTCTGTCTGTTTTCAACGCAAGTTCTCTTCATTCAGAAATTTTCTTGATATAAGTGACAGTATCTTGAAACAGGCACTCAACAGGATCAAGAAAGCTCTTAAAACAAGTTGATCTGCACTGGAAACAAGTGTAATTATCCCACCCTAATGGCAAATGTTTTCACTTGTCTTAAGGCTCGGAGCTAAATTAAAAGAATAAGTGATGGATGTTTTTTGGAGTGCATGGACACATTAAGTACACAGACACACATGCAAACTCGCACGCACGCACGCAAATCCTCCGCTGTGTGTCACGGCAGATATATGGCAGCAGAAATGTGGAAGAATTGACTCTTTAAAATCATGGTCGAAGGGAGCGAGCAGCAGCCCAGAGACAAAGGTGATCCAGGCTGCAGCAGAAACCTCTTTCCTTATGTTCCCTCTCATTCCGAGGGCTTTGGTCCTGGCTACACCTTTGCTTACGTGGCTCCAGCGGTCTTGCTATTTGACAACATGACATAAATCCAGTCCCCGTAGAAAACTTCTGAAGAGAGAAAACTCGCTCGGATTCTTTTATTGCTTCAAACCGCCTCTGTGCGTCAGATATTGTTGCTGGACAAATTACAAATTTTCAAGCCCAGTTGCCCTGTTACATGGTTGTCTTAACTTTAATATCTGCATTTTTACATCGTGCACGCAGCCTTATTTGTTTTGCATGCAATTACAAGGCCAGGTTGACCAAATTAGAAACAGGCTGACATACAGTAAGCCTGTGACAGTCAAGTTATGGTTATGTTTGGCTTTTCTGAGCCTTTTATAGGATTTTCTTGGACAGGAGAAAACCCAGTAATCAACCATGTGGAATTATGTTTACAGTGAGGAGAAACTGGGCTTTTTCTGGGTCATGTGCGAAAACAGAGGGCAGAGAAGTAGTAAACATTTTATCAGAGTTTACAGTGAAGTCTTGAATTGTTTTCCACTTTCTACAGCTAATGAGCCAAACAGGAAATACAGTTGAACTTGAAATAGAAAGACATGGAGGTGTTCACTGACCAGGGGCTCCTTGGTTTTGATCAGACTGACAATTTTGACTGAATCCTCCTCGTCCTCCAGCACGTCGTCGGGTACTGGTGGCAGCGTGGGCTCAAAGTCTCTCTGGGCCACCGTGTCGTGGACAGACAGGAGACTCTGTGGTGGAGACATTAATGCATTTAAGATGCTGGTCTGTATTCAGGGGCATCACTTTGAATTCTAGACTCCTGCAAAGATGGGACACTGCCCCCTGAGTCCATTTCTCCATATCCATCAATAATCACGTACAATAATGTAAGACTATGCTTTTCTTCAGAAATATGAATAAAAAAACTTAAAAGTACTTAAGTCAAGGTAAGTAAAGTACTTACTTAAAATTACTTAAAAATTGACTAAAAAATACTTTAAATTGCTTTTAAGTAATTGGTTTTAATAACGAAAAAAACTTGGAATTTACAGTATTCTTTTTTTTTTTAAAGAATCATGAATGAATCGCTTCAGTATTTCATATCAATTCAGAACAATGCGTTCTATTTATTTATTAATCTTTTGGCCGATTGATGCAGTTATATAAGCAGAATTTATAATCAGTGCACCGATGCAAAGACAAAACAACATTACACCCCTGCCCTTTACCCTGAGGAAAGTTTCCCCCTGACTAGCAGCGTTCCTGCCTGTATTGCATGTTAAAATTGCTCCATCCAAACACATTTCTCCAAACTAATCTATAAATAAATGTCAAAGCCAGAACAGTTCATTTAAGTTCATTTTTTGTTAGTTTTGGCGGTGTGAAAAAAAAAACCCTGAGTTTGTTTGCAGAAAACAATATTATGCAGTGAATACGCAGTGATCCTTCATTCTGAGGCTTGTAAAAAAGAAAAAAAAAACACAATTCCTAAAAAGGAATGCACCATAATTAGAAAGAATGAAGATTGTGGAAACATCTGCTCATCAACTTAATTTGAACAATCAGCCAATCCGTCTGTCAGTTAGTCTACTTGTTATCCCCCCGTCCATCAACAGTTACTCTGCACATGAACTGCCAACGCATGAGCAATGTGTCTCTGGTCACTCTCAGAGACAGGCTTTTAAAAACAAACATTCATTTACAGAATATTATAGCCAGTGTCTCTCACAAGTATGTGTGAGCTCCCGAGTCCGGGCCAAGAACAAACAGGTCATTACGGCTGTTTAAACAAACCTGTTGGTTCGCGGCTGGCTTCAGCTCCTCATTAAGAGCAGCCCGGACTGCTGCAGCTCACTGGAAAACCATACACAGTGTGCGTGTGTGTATGTGTGTGTGTGTGTGCGCGCGTGCATGTGTGTGTGTGTGTTTCTGAAATATGATTGTCAGCGGTTCCGAAATGGGGAAACATTCGCTTGAGTAGCCTGGTCCCCTACATGAGTGAGCACTAATAAACATAAGTCAGGAGTAGTTTAGCTTCAATGCCAGTAGGATTAATAGATGTCAACACCTTGCAATGGGGAGAAGAACAGTGAGGTGAAATGAATGAAAAAAAAAAAAAGATTTCACAGTTGGATTCATGTCTCTGTTTTTATGGACTGTATGGAAGGTAATTATAGGATGTATTTCTGCAGC
>OMKZ01023188.1:0-14383 GCA_900302535.1 Neoniphon sammara
AATCTGAAGCAATGTTCATATTCCAAAAAGCATTTTTCTTGTCCGTGTCCCCCTGTGGATTTTAGTGAGTGCCCATTTGAATGGGTGAATGTGTTTGAATGCCACGTTGAGTGTGTGTGCTCAGCCATTTCCCTAGTAAACCGTCAGCCACACGGCATGTCACACTCCTAGACTTTACACAATATGCACAACGCATGGATGCACATTCCCTGAACCAGGGACCAGGACGAAAGGAACAGGAGTCATGTGAAGCACAAATCTCTCTCTCTCTCTCTGTCTCTATATTTTTGCACACAAAAAGATGCATGCAGGTGAGAGCAGAGTGCCACCAAACACCTTGCCAAAACCACATCAAGTTTTAGTTATGTGCTACACCTCTCATATACTTGACTAAAGATAGCCACTTAAAAAATGTCAAAATATTGTCAACATTAGCTCAAATCCTGAAACCCATTTCCAAATCATCCTCTGTACCATAATCCAGAAAATTTGTTCTTTTTCTTTTGTCTCCAGCAGCCCAGTGCATGACAGGCTGACAGAGAGCGGTGTGGTGCTGAAGTAAATCAATGGCGATGAGTTTATCAGACAGTCTACCCAGCGCAGACAAGGAGATGAATGTGTCAGTCCCAGTAATGAGGAAAAGTAGGCTGAGACTGCTTGCCTTTGTGAATGTGTATGTGCATGTTTGTGTTTGTGCGTGTGTGTCTGTGCATGTTTGTGTGACTGTGTGATTGTGTTAGCGTGTCATTGTGTGTGCATGTATTTATGCAGTATAAATTATGCATCTCTCTATGTTTGTGTGTGTGTGCGTATCCGTGCCAATACAGTGAAGCGTGCCTGTCAGAGATGGCCCACTGAGAGAAACAATAGGGAGAAGTGTGCTGAGCGCTCTGCCTGCCTGACTCTGAGATAGTGAGACATATGAAAGTGTGACAGACTCAGAGTCGCTCTAGGTGGTATAAAAATAATATGAGACTGTTAAGGGCAAACATTTTGTGCCCTTAACACTGCACACATGATGTACACAAATGTATCATCATGTGTGCAGTCATGCCCGCATGATGCACACATTTGCTCAAAAACCATATATAGAAATGCACACATTTTTTCAGTCATTCATGCACCAACAAATATGCATTCACTTCATATCAGTTGAGGTAGGAGAATTTTTCTTTTTAGTGTGCCTGGTCTCAGGACCACTGAATTAAAATATCCTCAATGGGTGTACTGATATAAAGCCTGACACTTTTAATTCTACTGCATCAGCAAACAGTACCGTGAAGTCCAAGTCCAAGTTGATTTACTCATATAGCACTTCATTTCGCAGGACTACACATAGAACGAGCCTACCTCAGTCTAACTAATCAGCAATCCATCATAGAACAAAACAATGAACACAAACACGAGGAAGTAAAACAAAGCACATGACATGGATGTGTATGCAATAGGTACTGGATCAAAAAGTCAAATGGACACTCACATGGACAAAGGCACTGACACAAATGATGTGAACTATGTGATTACACAACCAGCCTGTGCTATTAAAAAAAAAATCTACCCTAGAACAGAATCCACTAACGTTATTATTGTGGTCTTTAAAAGTTTACTCTGAGAAATTCTCGCCCAAGGTCACAACGAGGTCAAGGTCAGTCTCCTGATTGTATAACGACGACAAAAATACCGGAGGTGCCTAATTAGTGGTGAATTTTAAAGTGACTTTTTGGACACAGAGAGCAGTGGGGTCTTGATAAAGGGGATCTAGAGGTAAATGTGTTGGTTAACAGCTGCGCTATAATTAAATAGAGCTGTTCTGGTGTTACTAAGAAACATCCCCTGAGTCAGTTGCCATTGGTGGAGCAGCACCAGGCTGTGCAACTTTATCACAAACTTGTCTAGTTGCTTGCAATAATAAGCAGGTTGTCTGTAGAGAAATGTGGATTCAAACGCTTAAGATTATGTGAATGTGAATGATGTGAAATCTGCCTTGTGTCCTACAGTGTCCTATATTTCCACAGTTAAATAACTGCTTAACAAGTGGTTTCTTTGTAACTGAAGGACACTGGAGTAGAAAGACATTAAGGCAAAGGGAAATATCAGAACCCTCTGTATGCTCCCATATAATGTTCTCTGACTGCTAATGGCACATAAAGAGGATGAGAGGCGGCACACTGCATTGATTCTAAAAGTCTGCATCCATGTTGCATGAGAAGTTAAAAGGTTTCCGCCTGAGTGCAGCATTTACACACTAATGCCAACTGAAACTGTCAGCTGTTCATCTGATCGAGTCTGAGTCACACTTGTGGACACACTAATACTTGATGAATTTTCTATTACATGCACTACTATCACTGCTGGTAGCTGGAAATGTGTTTGACTGTCAATGAATGCTAATGAAGCAAAATGATCTGAAAAGTTGCGAGATGTAATAAAAAGGATTAATGCAAAATGCAAAAGGGCATAAAGCACAGTGCGCTTCTACATAATTGTTAATTGTCGTGATGTTTTTTTATGAGCATGTGTCTGTTTATGCAGATGCACACATTTGTGGCAGACTCCTCTCTACAAGGCAGACTTCAAAGAGAGATTCAGCCTTATTAAAGCTTTCTGAAAACACAAACATCAATACACACTCCCTCTTCTCGCTCTCTTCCACAGCTGCTCATTCTTTCTATCTACTGCACTATATGCCTATCTCAGTTCAATAACAAGCTCTCCCTTTCTCTCTCTCTCTCTTTATTCTTGATGGATAATTGGCTACATTAAAAATAAGCATGAAGGAGTTGAAAAATCAAACAAAATGATGGGCAGTGTTATGTTAGTGTGGCTACAGTGACTTTCTTACCCTACCACAATGTTTTTCCCCACCAACGCAGTTCGGTAGACGATAAGTACTCAGTAGGAATTACACTAAATGGAATTGGATGGGCTGAAAATAAGTTTATTGACAATGGCATGTGAGACCTTTGATTATTCCCAGGAAAGAGATCAGATATCGGCTTCGAGGACACTATGCAAGGTAGCCACTTAGCAAGGGGAGCAGTAGGAGGTCAGATCCTCCGTTTGCATTCATCTGAATCAAGCACAACATCTTTGTTACTGTGACTCCCAGCCTGCCAACTGGCCTCCCTGGTTGCAGTGTGATCCTCTGTCCTAAGTGTGCAAAGAGGATAATTGAATCGTTTCCTCTCTGTAGAATATATTCTAACAAGATGAGACTGGAGAAGCAGCATGAGAGAGAGCATTATTATGGAGAAACAAATTGGGTAGTCCCACAAAAAAAAAAAAAAAAAAATGTCGGATGTGACAATTACCAGCCTAACTGATTAAGTAAAAATCAGACAGGACGTGCGTCCTGTTGGGTTTGGGTTGAGTCAGTGATGCCTGTCACGTGTCCTGCCCACTCACTGTCCTGCCCTTCGCTGGGATATTCCTTTCACACTTAGAGCTGAATTTAGCGATTTCATAAAATGAAAAAACCATGACAAGTAAAATATCTACTCAATGACAGTATTTAAAATACTTTTCTTTCAATGTTTAAAGGTATATGGATACAGGTGAAGTTTGAAGTGAATGTATTTTAGTTGATTCTAATGTAATCAGATAACTTACATTATCTGATGTAATTGCACAAACAATTTGTTGGCTCATTAGTTTAATTGACATTTAAGTCAATAAATAATCCACTAATTTTAATCGATATGGCATGAGTAAAAAATTACCTTTTTGGTTATTTTGTCTATTTTTGTCAAAAGACTATGACTGCATTAAAAATGCTGCAGCAATTTACATTGCCCATTCCTACTAGTCACCATGTGCTTAATTATTTTTTGAAGGTTCATTGTAAAGCTTTTAGCCTGAGCTTCATTGTGAATCATTTCATTGTGAATTTAAGTCTGAATAAAAGTTTAATATTATGTCTCAGTGACACAGATTGTATGCAAATTTGTGATTCACAATGCGAATGGCCCCTTTTAAAGTGAATCACCATAAACAAGCTAGTGCATCCAATATGAGACTTAATGTCACTGCATTCATCCCAAAAGGCAGCTATGGGACAGTGGAGGGGTTTTGCTCAGAAAGTTAATTGCCATTCTGTCAGGGTTTCCTCTTGGTCTTATCAATAGACCACTTTACTGCAATAATAGCATACTTTGGTAAAAACTTTATCTCCTTTCATGACAAACTCCCTATATCAATGGCTTCCATTTGAAGTCCATGTTTTATATCTGCTTGGATTTTTGCCTTTTGATGTTTGAGATGCCTTTTTATGTTAAGTTATGTTGCCTAAACGGTCTTTGATGTGGTGATGTTTTTGTGGTTGATAGACCCGATGGTAGATTAAGGACCCAGAGAGGCATAAGTAATCTGTTCTCTATGGATGTTCTGAAAAATGTTCCTCCTGAGGGTAATATTCCTTTCTTTTTCATTCTAATCAGGAGAGGCGTAGGGTAAGCGGAGAGGGCAACTAAATTAGAAATTAGGCCAGTCAGGCATGAAGTCCAAGGAGGACTTTTTTTTTCTCATTCTGTCTAAGTACAAGGGTAAGTGTGACTTTGAGAATGAGTCAGAGAGTGGGCCAAAACGTGTAGTGGTGTAAGTTGAAGTTTGAGCCCAAGTTGTAGTGGCAGTGTGAAATTGTGAGCTACATTGTGTATTCATATATGAACTGCCCTGAGTTCAGAGTGAATTTGAGTCAGCAACTTTAAATTTGTTTTTCTTAAAATTCCTATATTACATGTATAAATGTATAAATTCCTACATTATATGTAATTATCCAAGTAATGTAGCTATCTTTTAAGCCTAATAATGGCATGCAACGCTGATTTTTGACAAACTTGACGTGGTACAATGGCAGAAAAGTGATGCATATATATATATATATATATATATATATATATATATATATATATATATATATAACTGAGTGTTTGACAGTAATCATATGAGTATCTCTTACCAATTCACTGATATGACCATTGTACTAGCATTGGACCAAAACTCTGACCTTACCCTGTGACCTTGACCTTTGACCGATTCTACTCAAAATCAAATTGTTTTTTTCCTTTCCTGACCCTTAACACAACTTTCCACCAAGTTTGGTACAAATCAGATCAAAATTGTTTGAATTATGCTATACACACACACACTCACACACAAAAACACTGATGGACAGGGGTTGGAAAATGTTGTAAACTGCAATGTAAGCTTGCTATTCTTGCAACCATATGTTTTTTTGCAAAGCATCAGTAAGAGCCACACCAAGATTCTTGGCAGTCTGGGAAGTAATCATTGTAATCTTGTCAATAATAATAAAGGACCCTATTTTAATTCTGCAATCGCATCAACCAACACTAAGTGCGGCATCCTAGCTCACGGTAAACAAGGGCGTAACCAAACTCACTTGCTATTTTCATTCATCTGAGTTCAGTTTTCCTACTAAAGCTAAGCGTAAATGACTGGGTGTAGAGGGGGTTTGAGATTAGTTATTGGCTTCATGGAATTCATTATGTCAGAGGAATAAATGAATAAAACAAGTAGACATGTATTTCATTCTTTTTTTTCTTAAATACAGTAACGAATGTACAACTCCTCTGATGTGCTTTGCGCATCAAGCTGGCCTGCTATACCATCGCCACATTCAGTTCTGCCTCTCTCTGCCTCACTCTTTGCAGTGTTTCCTCTGAAAAGTCACGTTGGCGTCCTGCACAATATATACATTGTGCACAACACAGCATGCCACAAAGAGCGTACTGACTTTCTGAGTGCTGTATTGTAATTTGCCACCTGACTTGTCCAAACACCTAAAATGCATTTTCAGGGGCCTGAGGAAGCCAAGGAATTCCCACTGGAGAGGACATGTGCCATCATGCCGGCAGGGTCTTTCAGTGGTAAGAAGTTGTCAAATTCAGTAGAATGGGCTACTTCAAAGACCAATTGGGGTCACACAGGCAACTGAGATATAAAGAAAGTTGCTTGGAGGCAATGTGTTCATGTGAAAGAAATGATAAGAACATCAGTCTGTTGTTTTGTTATCAAACAAGGTGAGAGTAGTTTTTTTCAGAGATGATTTGAAGGCAGACAGTATGCAGACAGAAGTTAGATGTCAAGGAAGTGTTAATACTGACATTCATAAAAGGGAGCAGACTGGCAGCAGTGGTTTATTTGGAGAAAGGAGGGGATGGGATCAAAAGGGTATGAGGTAGATCTGCAGTGAAGTTTTGCTACTGATCTGAAGTTCAGAGGACCTTTCTAAAAGTTCTCCAAATTCCTCAGTAATACTGCATCATTGTACTCACGCAAACAGACCATATGCACTGGTTAGTTTACAAAAGTTCAATTCATATACAGATGCACGCACATTTCCATGTGAAACAAGTAACAAAAGACACTATACATGAAATGCCGTGCCAAGATAACCCTTAACCAAAGCAAGACATTAGAGGATAAGGGTGAATGCAACAGTGAGATAAAGCTATTCATTTTAGTTTCAATGACTTTGGTCAAGGTTAGCATGCCTGAAAGTGCCTTCAAGAGCTGTCCCTGAGTGATTCTGAATGAAGTGACTTTCATCCATTTGAGTAGCAGAGATCTAGGCATTCTAATCTGAAAATGTGAATCACATTTGTATTCAGCCCGGCATTATTTGATGAAAAATGACAATTTATTAAGCAAGATTTTTGAGAAAAGGCAAGAATGTCGTGATAATCCTCTGTCCCTGACTTTTTTCCATCTCAGCTACGCAGGCTTACAGAAATACTGACAAAGACTTTGCCTTTTACGCGGTGATGCAATTGCACCCCTTGTCCACGAATGCAGTTCAAAGAGTTTTGTCAAAGAAGAGTTAGCCCTGTTGGCTGTTGAAGGAGGAGGGGGTAACAAAACGGGATCAAAGAGAAGAAGTCCTCATTGTCCAATCTCACACCAGCTCTTTTGTCAGGTTAACAGCACTTACACCTACTGATTCACATATAAGCTAGGTGTGGCAACTTCATGTCATGCTTTGTAGCAATGCCCAACAATAGAAGATGAAATCATTTTCTGCTGAAGCAATGAAGTACAATCTAGGACTGCGTGCAAGCAACTGATTGTTTCTCAGGGTCACTGTTGAGTACTCGTCATATCAATGCACTACCAAGACAATAGTTTAGCTACATAACTGGGCACAGTATATAGCTCTCTTCATACAAAAGACTCAAAAAGTTTCATTCTCTCTCCTTTTCTCTCTCTCTTGTGTTATATATCAGTATGTTACATCTTACCTTTAGATCATACATTTATATGGCTGGCTCTGTCAGGCCTATGGGAAACTGACACTGGTTTTCCTCTATCTATTCTCTTTCATTAATTTGTATTGTTCCCCTGGTTTGCTCTTACTTTCTCCCTGAGAAACAATGCATCAAGAGGGAGGATGAAAAAGTTCATCCCTCAACCCTCAACCGTTTTCACGCTTGTACACAACACACACATATACTCACTGTAAGACAGACAGACAGATAGATAGAATCTTCTGTAACAAGTTGAATAAATATGTACAAATATACATGCATGTCTTTCTCAGTGACGACACCCCCTCCTGTATTTGCAGGCTGCAAACTCTATTACAGTAATGTCCTATACTAGCCACACATCCAAGGGCTTCATTTATAACTGCTGTATAGGCACAAACCAGGGCGTGAATTATGATTGAATTGAATTGGATTTATGAAAAACAAACCCGACTGGAGAATGTGCAAACATCTATGGAAACTTTGATCAATGTGTTGGCACATTTTGGAGAGCATGAAAAATGATAATATCAATAGCAGAGTTACACATTGTTTAAGATCTGTCCTGAACGTGGCCAGCTTTACAAAGACCCTGAAGAAAACTGGTCCAGGCATTACTGGTGCCTGGTACCGACAACTGTCAGGATCTTTCAGGCTAACAGCTCAGGTATACCGAAGCCATCTTTAAGCTGCATTATGCCAGCTGAATGGCATAATGAATATGACACACCAATGCATCAGGTTTCATCACGCTGTGTGTGACCAAGCCAACATTAAAACCCAATTTGTCCAGCTCCCCAAATGTAATCTGCACAATTGACTGAACTCATTTTGCACTAAGGGCACCAACTGAGAATGAATTTGCCTTCACTAATCAAAAGCACTTTCATTCTATCAATGACCAAATTATCTGTGATGCAGACATAAAACTGATAAATGTTGCTGCTCAATGGTCTGGCTCAACCTACGATTCATTTATTATGAAAACCAGCAGCATAGGAAACAGACTTGAGTCTGGAGCCTTGCATTATGGTTGACTTTGGGATCAGGTAAGGCTTATTAAACAGTGCACAATTTTCACTAACTATGCAACTTTGTCTGAAAATCCCAATTAAAAAATATGCATAGACACATTAACTCTGCTGTGGATTTTTGGATCAATCTGAGTATGGAATATTGAGTGTTTGGTGCACCATTTCCATCATGGAACAGAGAGGCCATTAGCCTACCTGGTTCACATGCAGCAGCAGCACCAACTAAATCCATGCCTCCCTCGTTATCAGGCCCCACTTCACTAATTATGCGTCTCCACTAATTATAGAAGTCAGATGCTTGTCAGTGGAAGTGGGCTCAGGGGTCTCTGTGCCCCCACCTTTGGCACTGACACCATCACCAATGTGCCTCTTGGTATCTACCTTAATACTGAAACTTCTTAATTTCTGTCGAGGTCTCCACCTCTGAATTCACAGCACTCACAGCTGCAGTGACATGCTGTCACTCAGTAAACTTGCTTTTATTTATTTATTTATTTATTTATTTATTATTGGTATGCCTGTATGGCCACTAAATAATATCTCTTTTCTTGCTTTTAGCTCTCCCACAAGAAATTCAATATTGATGGAGGGTGATAAATTGTGGGAGATAATGAGGAGTATGAGACTTGTGCACATGTGCAACATTTCACATGGCCTGAGATTTACAAATGGAAATTCACAGAAGGATAAGCATGGTTTTGTAAAAGAGATTATTTCTGATGTACACAGTTTTCCTCTCTGATATGCCCATAAAATTTTAATGTGGAATGTACACAGTTTTATAAATCAGGCGTCAGACTGGATGAAAAGGCCAAGGGAGAGTCAAGAGAGGCCTCAAGCATTTCCCTGCATTTGAGATGATTAATTTCAGTTTTAGTTATGATTTCTTGCATACTGGAATGTCTAATCATGCTGAGAAACAGTTATCACTAGAGGTTATCAGAGGGCAGCATACTAGTACACACAAGCACACGATATATACACAAACTCTAAAATGTTTTGGAATTTTTTTGTTTGTTTTATTCCTTTTTCTGAGGGTGCAGGGACAGGGGGCCCTCACTCACAAGCATCTGATACCTGCCTTCTGGCCTTTCAAAACAAACCATAATGTTCAGTCTGCTGTCAATATATTAACTCATGTTTATGCTGTGATTTCAGCTATGCTTGGAGAGGGACACCGTTCACTGGCCCTGACAGTGTGACACTGCTTAAATAATAAGCTGATGCTGTTTTGAAAATGGCAATATTTAACAGCCACTGCACTAATCCATTTTGATAGACATGATACGCTTTAATCCCACATTTGCACTGACATCTGTTCATAGGATTTGAAAGAGTCGTTGGAGCATAATGTGATACTGAAAATAACTAGTACATGGCAAATAGCATGAACATGCTATTTGCAGTGTTATGGCTACAAAATTAGTTGTGTGAATGCATGTGTGTGTTTATGTGCAGGAAGGCATCAGCACAATCTGAGCATGACAACTCATTGTCACTGATAACACCGTCACAAAACGGCAATTCTATAAAATCTTTTAACTGCTGAACATGTTAACTGATCGATGTTGTTTGCGGTTACAGTGGCCAAAGTTGTTTGATAAGAGAGAGAATAAAGAAAAAAGAGAAGGTGGTGTGATGGAAGGTGCTGATGAAAGGGATACTAAGGCTGAGTGTGAGAGGATCCCAGTCATCACAGTCAGAACTTGGTCCAATTTGTTAAAAGCTTAGGGAGGAATCTGAAGGTGAAGAGGTGCTCCATTGGGAAGAAGGACAAGCGTTGATTGTTGCTGCCAGCAAAAAGAGCTGCCAAGATATGAAGGGGAATGAACTTTTAGCAAGTTTCACTCTTCAAATTAAACTCTCTAGGAGTAAATAAGGAACTTGAAGAAAAATGTCTTTGCTGTCCAGTGTTCAGTTCATTTTCTTGGTCATACTTTCCATTTCAAAGCTTTTTCCCACGGCGCCACCATGGTCAAAAAGCAGCTGATTCAGGTCACTCACTCGCTCACTCACTCACAGACAGTTGATGTTCTAGATATAAGAAGCGCCCTTGCCACTTCTTACAAACGGCATGGTAGGAGCAAACTTTTGGTGGACACGATCTATAGTCTGATGGCTGTCAAAGCCAAACTAAAAAAAACAATATATCTTCGTACTTCTGCAAGTTTTGTGATGGTTATCCAATGACCATTTCGGCATGATTTAAATGTAATATTTGTTGTCTGGTCAGGTTGGCAAAACCGGCATGTGCCAATCATGTTATGAAGCGCACCCAATTATTCAGGGTGCAGCTTAATCTGACATGCATCTAAAACACAGCTAAATTATGCAAAATAAATTATGCTTTGTGAACTGTAGTGCTCTGAGAGTTCAAAGTTTCACTGCCTGTCAGTGCGAATATGTCGATTGATCCCAGCATCACTTGTTGGTGTTCCCAAAAAGTTTGTGTTGACTCTCCAGAATAAACAGAGGCTGCATTTCTTGTCATTTCTCAGCATTGTTCATAGTAAAAATCCCCATTCATTAATTACTAAATGGTAATTTTTCTATAAATCACAATATTCCATTATTCAACTCATAGTACTCCAAAAAGTAATGGAGCAAAAACAGAACACAAACGTGAAATTTGTTTGTTGTTTTTCAATGGCTGTCAATACAGTACAACAATTTTGAGGTGCAAGCCACAATATAACTTTTGGGATGTTAGTTAATTTGTGACTGACACCCCAAGGGCAGGTGTTCTCAAGTGGAAATATTCAATTAAAGACACAAGTTAAATAATATCCTCCATGTTTATATAATTGTATCACAATATAGCCCTTTCTCTTGGGTTTAAGTGACTTGTCTACCTTAACAAGGCTTAATGTGTTACATTTCTATTGCAGTGCACTTACACCCCAAATCGCCTCATGCAGACAATGTTGCTTTTCGCTCATGTGATCTAAAGTAAGGCGCCGTGGGCTTTAATCTATTGGTGCTTGTTATATAATTTGATCCTAGTTCCCTGCAATTCACATTGACATTTACAGTTCTTGTTAGGTCAAAGGTGGCATCAACACCAATGAACACTGGATAACAGAGCAATATGTACTGGATATTGAACATGGAGCAAATTTAAATTTAGAGAAATCAGTCATATTCTAATCTAGTGTTCCCACAGTATAGATTAAACTTGCCAGGTATTGATTTTAATATTTGAAAAGAAGATTTAAGCTTCTTCCTTCCAATAGTGGGAAACAAAACAATTTACTCACCAATGGAGGACTATCATTTTGTCTTGGCAAGGATATCAGCAGGACACTTGGAGTTTCAAAGTGAATGGGATCATATTAGCAACAAAAGGTAACAAGATTTTTAATCATAAATACTGTGACATACCTTTTCTACCAAGTGGGAAGTAAAAGAAACTGGCTAAAGATGAGGGAAAAAAAATCAGACACCCTGGAATTTGCCTTTAAAGGACTCCAGCTTGAATAAGCAGAGATAATGAGAAGGGCTGAGTGCAGAGGTCTGCATGTATGTGTCTGCACACTCATGTATTTGCTGAGCTTAATGGATATGTCCCTTATTTCCCACTCCTTGCCTTATTTTCCTTGTCTTTGCCATCATGATGAAAATTTCATGATTTACTATATTGGAGAGCTTTTATACCTCCAGGTTGCTGGAAGGACCTCCGCCCGAAACACACACACACAGGGCCAGCTGTTTTAATTTGCAGTTAATGATGTGTTTTTGAACACAATCTATTGTCATGATGGCAAAAAGCCTCTTTTTTAGAGATATACTGTAATTAACCTTTAATAAGAGCCACTACTCTGGTCTAAATCCTATGCTCCCTAACGCCCCCACACCCCACCCCCTTCCATCTGCCCACACACACACACACACGCACACACACACCTGTCCTTGCCTCCCTTCTACACCAAGACTTGATTGTCCAACCAGGTACTGCTTCATTTCACCCACATAAGAAATCACACCAAAGCGCGTATGCATGTAGGTGGAGGGTTAGATAAGGCTGTCCATTGTGTGCAGGTGGGCGAGATGTTGAGTTACCAAGGTGAGAGTCAGAGTGTAGGTGTATGTGCAATTTGCTGTGTATCCTTTAATTGCCCTGATTAGAAGAAACATGCCTCCACATGCATGGATGAAGGGAAAATTACATCAAAGTTAAAGCAGTGACCAAGATACATCAGTACATTAAAAAGTCTATACACTTGCCTTATTGCATCAAAGCACATTACAGCATACATATATTAAAGATACTTAACTGTATTCTGTACGGTGAAAATGTATGCATATTACACCCCAGTTACCAACATGTGGACATTGCATTGCACAATTAGCCTAGTTTTACTGGCAGCCTTGTTTCAATGGGGCCATAAACCAAGATAAGAGTACTACTGCTGCTGCTGATGGTGGTTTTACTAAAAGGCTAAGCACTGCGTTTTCAGTGATTATCTTTTTCTCCTGCTGAACGCTAATGTTCTTTACTCAGTGTGTCTTGGGCTCCCTCAAGGCTGAAAAAGGCCGTTTGTCAGCATTGTTCTATCATATCCCAGAGGAGGGGAAGATGCGGGGTGCTGGGCAGCCAGGCTGCCACTCACACACTCGCTCAGCATTTCAGCCACTGCAGAGGTCTCGCTTATTTCCATCTCTGGTACTCCCCCCTGTGGAAGATCACAGCTACAGCCTTTCCATACCTGATGGCTGTTTGATCTATTTGTGGGTCCAGGCATTGGTCCAGAAACGGACCATTAAGACCTGATATTGGGAGCTTTGTGTTCAGTCTACTGACAGGTGTCAGCCTCCAATTCCCATTTGTGACAGGTGTGTGAGCCAAAGCTATTATTTGGGAGTTTATTCTGAACAGGTGTCCATTCCAAAATGATCCTCTGGCAATTGGTAACAGGCCTATCATGTTAATTTGAGGCAACAGCTAAATTAGGTTTGAGCTGTAAAGCTGTTAATATCAAGAGTAAATTCCATTTGAGCTTCTATTGGCAGGGGCAGCAGATGAATCCTATTGAAAATTAATTTGGATCCCCTGCTGCCTGCCAAAGTCATCCACAATATTTTATTCTCTCTTTGGACAAATCTAAACAATACATTTAAAACAACTGAATTCAAGACACTTGTATCCTATCGCACAAGTATTGAAACAGCCTGTATTATTTTATTCATGTCCATCTAATGATCTGTTAAAGCGTTACAGACTAACATCTTCCTGGTTCTCCATGCCTTGTTTAGCATCAAAGTTGTATACTGACCCTAGTCCACAGTTGTGTTTATATAGCCATAGCCAGTGTCATAGAACACTTGGGTGAAACATACTATACTGAGGTCTCTCGATTTTGTCTCTTAACCTCCATAAAAGTCTGCCTCATCTGCTTTAATACAAAACTACTGCAAGTATTATTATTTTAGTTTTAGTATTTTACTGCAAGTAAAATAGGTTGCTTTGGATGTCCATGAGACAAAGGTGATTTTTTTAATAATGCAGTGGGCTAAATATTCTGCAATATACTCATACAGCACTATGGGACAGATTGACACACATCAAGCTCACATACAGATTTAAGTGAAATTCTTGATTCACAATCATAACGTTACAAAGGTTATCTAGGTTTGAAAATAAATTATCTTCTTTATGCAGTCTGAGTCTCTCTTTCTCCCTCTTCCTCTTGCCGTCTCTACGTAAGGTAGTTATCCCCATCTGCTGGTCATATAGAAAAAGGCACCCCACGCAGGGCTGGGCAGCCCACACACTCATAATGTGGTATCAATTACAAAGACATTTCTCACAGTTGAGGTATATGAGGGAGGTGGCAGCCTGGAGGTTTGAGAGGCTGGTTTGTGACTGTAGGACTGTCAGTTCAGACCTTGAACAGGCTGGGAGCATCTGGGTAAGGAAAGTAAAAAGGTAATGCTCTCCCACACGCACACAAGGGATATAAACAAGGGCTATACTGACTTCAAAGTTTTAATCAAAAAACTCAACGCAGAACAGAACACATTTTTTTCAGAATTTTATTCTTGAAATTATTTTATAAAATCTCATTTACGTTTCAATATATATTT
>OMKZ01023189.1:14944-33027 GCA_900302535.1 Neoniphon sammara
GGTTACAAAAAGTAAGATTACATAGAAGTTAAGGACATCATTATATATACAGACACACTACACATAAATCAATAAGGTATATACCATACTATATGTACAGTACATACTACATATGCAACACATTCACATTGACACTTATGGGCAATATAGCTTCCAATTCACCTGTCCTGCATACCTTTGGACTGTGGGAGAAAACCAGAGGAAACCCAGGCAAACAAGGGGAGAACATACAAACTCTACGAAGAAAGGACAATGGTCGAGATCTGAATTCACAATGTTCTTACTCTGAGAAACATCCATGCAAAATTTGGGCTTAACAATCAAGTACAGATCTGTCTGCATCCAATACTGGTCTCAAGAAGAGCACACAGTGAACCATCATAGATTCAAACTGGAGTCTGACCTCCACACACTAGTTCATCCCACATCAGACTTTGTCGGCTCAAGTTTGTTTTGGCTTTAATCCCAAAAGAGACACCACTGTGAGGGAGCACACAACAAATATCCACTCACATGTGACGCAGGAGTCAGGGTCCTGATCATGATGTTTACCTTGGCTCTGTTCTCCTGTTGAAAGTACAAGATATATACACCATGGGGTGCATGGGCTCTGTCTCTTTTCTCTTCACTGCCTGGCTGTTCTGATACCTCGTCTTTGACTGTTGAATCTCTCAGAGAAATGAATGTCCTTTGTGTCACTGTGGTTCTGGGACTCTTAGCCGGGGCATGGGCTCAAATGTTGATGCCCATCGTGACCCGACCTCCATGCGACTCCCCTGAGGCAGAGCTCGCCGCTCTGGTGGCTCAGGATTACCTCAATAGCCAGCACTCTCACGGCTACAAGTACGCCCTGAACAGGGTTGAGGACATCAAGATCATTACCGCAGTAAGTCAGTGCACGTCGAAGTTGTGTTTTCGGGGGTTTAGACATGTACATATACAGATAATTACCTTCTTTCTGTTTTTTGGTAGATGCATACAGTAGTATACAGTGCTTAGAAAAACATTCACCACAACTGAAACCACTAGAACACTCAAGTGTAAGATCATAGAGTGTTATGGTAGATCAGTCCGGGCTTTGCTTTAGGATGACACAGATGCAACAGTGAATATAACAATGATACATCCTATCTTATGAAAATAAACCCAAATAAACCTAAATATACTGTAAATTACTGAGAAAAAAGCATAATTTCAGAATATATTCTATCTATCTATGGGTTAAGGAATGTTTGAGTGTTTGAGATAAGCTTAAATCCAACATGAATATTAAAACATCTCCGAATATCATCATAATTTACATTATCATGCAGCATATACATTCAAGAAAATGTATGACATGCAATTTTTTCCAGTTTAGGGGCTACTGTTGCAATGGCAATTATATGTCAAGAAATTTCAAAGAAATTACCTAGCCACAGGATGCAGTTTTAAATAATGCTTCACGCTATCTTTCCCTAGCCTAGTGGAGAAGAAATGTATGTCATGGAAGTTGACCTGCTGGAGACAGACTGTCATGTTATGGACCCCACACCTGTTGCCAACTGCACTGTCAGACCCAAAGTATTGACGGTGAGACCACATATCCTTGGCATGCAGCGGCTCTCCTGATTGAGCCACATGAGTTTAGCCAAAAGTTAATGTTGATCAAGGAAATAAGAAGTTTGATATTCTCATCAGTATGAGGGGATTAATATCACAAGTCACTTATGGTGTTTTGTCAGTATTGGCTGTATTGATTCCCTGTTTCCATTCAGGCAGTGGAGGGAGACTGTGATGTGGTGCTGAAGAACGTTGGTGGAGCTCTGACTGTCACAGCATTCAAGTGTAAAACAGAGGGTAAAGCATACAGATAACACTCTCAACCATTTCAGCGCACGCACATACACATACACCCACACCCACACACCCACACCACATGTGCATATACACAAAAACCTACACCTCTTTTTGTCTGATGATATGTAGAATCAACAGAGGACCTGTGCATGGGCTGCCCTAACCTCCTTCCACTGAATGACACCACTGCGCTGGGCTTGGTCCATGCCTCTCTGGCAACCTTCAACAACATTACAGTGAACACAACCTATACTCTTCTGGAGGTTGGGAGGGTGTCATCACAGGTGGGCTTAAACATAATGTCATTTAAGATTTTTTCAATCTGTAATGCAAGTGGTATATTATTTGGGGCTGTCAGTACACAAATATTTGTCAACCTTTTGTTTCAGATTGTGTCCGGTGGTCCCATGTACGCAGCAGAATATGTCATAGTTGAGGCTAACTGCACTGATGTTGATTGTGTGCCCCTGAATGATGCTATGGCTGTAAGTACAAAAGGCATCAGCTCATGTAGTTTTGACAAGAGAGCAGAGCACATTTTGAAGAGAGTAAAAGAGACCTACCTTAGAATACAGCAAACATATAATGCTATGAGTCATCAAAACTAATTTGAATGAAGAAAAAGGATGAAAATCATGTTATTCCTTTTCCACCAGCAACGTGGTTTTTGCACTGCGAAAGGCTTGAGCGCTGATCATGCAGTGGACTGCAAAATGTTTCCCAACCTGGTAAAATATTTCAATTTCCAAAAATGTTTCTTAATGTACAAAAATGAATCATCAGTACCAGCCTAATTGAATTTACACAACTTAATATAATTTCTCTCTAAGAATCTGTTCACTCATACTGTTTTTTTTCCTCCCCCAGATTGCTCTGGTAGATGCCAACGACACTGCACCTGTCCAACCAATTGTCCGCGTCCATTCAGACACCCTGGCTGTCAAGCACGGTCTGAGTCACCACAAACTCACTCAATTCCATAACCCTGAGCTCAATGTCCTCCTGTCTGCAGAGTCACTAGAGTCAGCTGAAGTGGTGCCTGTGGCTCCCGCAGTGCCTGTGGCTCCCGCAGAGCCTGCAGCTGCTGGCCCTGTTCTAGCCTTAGACTCCTCATCCAGTGTTGAGGCCCCTGCTGTTGTGGTTAAGAGAGAGGCACCTGCTCTAGATGTGGCTGCTGTGGTTCCTCCAGCAGTACCTATTTCTCTTGTGCCACAATGCCCAGGGAAGATCAGATTCTTCTAAGTCTTCAAGTCCATCATAAGGCACACAGACTCTCTATGCTTGCATTCTTCAGCAGCTGTGGACCTGATTTAACTTGAGAGTAGCCCAGTATTAGATAAAGGAATGTATCCTGTGGTAGGTAGATACGTGGACAAAACTAATATGATTAGCCTACTATGAAGAGAGGATCAATTAATTACAGGACATCCAAGGGTCATATATAAAGTGACATATTGTGTATTGCATTGCCTGACACAACTGTTCAAAATCAGTTTAAAATGGATAATAAAGATTTGTGTTCTATGCTGCTGTAAATTATCTAAGGTGTTTTGGGTTTTAACACATTGTAAAATAATGTGCAAACAGATGGTAGCATTTATAGGATCAAAAATGCTTTATCTTTAGAGGTGGTTCTGAGGTTTATGTTTCGTACAAAGAATTGGTTAATGTGTTCAATGCATCAATCAATGGAGGTGAGAGAGTTGCTTTTGGGTTGCATGAGGCCTTTTGCATTGATAACCTCTCTACCCAGAACTTTGAATGAACACTGGGGTTGACTCAGTTGAGAGTGATTGCAAAACAAGGCTCTACTGGACAAGTGCCAGTTTGCTGAATGTATTGACTCATGCTAACCCTATGGCCCAATAGACATAAAACAGCTACTAAAACAGCCATTCATGTAGATAATCTTTTGCTTAAAATATACCTCTAGATATAGAAGATATAGTCAAGGATTTGGATATTTTTAAATATTTCATTACACTACATTTACACAGAACAGGATTTAAGGGAGTAAAGTACTGCACGTGGTGGTCTTTATTATTAAATATACAGCTTACAGCTGAATTCAATTGCTTGTACTACTAAGAGACTTCAAAATGAAGTATTCTAAGCCTAGCAAATAGTCCGCAGTAGTAAGAAAATGTTTGAATGTTACCCATTACAATTCCAGATTGCATTTTTCAATTGCAAAACAGATTTTAGGATTGCACTGATTTAGTTCCATTGGATGTGTGGGTAAATCCTGTCTTTATACATAAACAGGACAATGTTCAGTAAGCACCGCTTATGGAGTTCCATGAAAACTTGGGCAATGCACTGTTAGGTAAATTTTGATTTGAAAAGGCGGATATAATGCTAACAAATACTGACTTGAGTAAACAAAACTGTTGACTTTGAAACCATACAAGAGGAAACCACATGGTCATTCCATATTAGCGGTGCTGCAAAAGGTAAGACGACCCCTCTAAGGCTTTTGCCAAAGATGTAATAAAATATGAAACACCAAATTCAATACTTAAAGAAAGTACACAACACAGGTAGTCAGTTTCTATTATTTATTTTCAGTAAAAGATTCTTTATGCTTCTCTCTGGATGGGTTGTTTTGGCAATCCTGCAACAGACAAGCACATTAGTCCATGTGAGTGAGTGAAAAGCGCTTGTTCATATTAACAGTTAACATACCATTTGCTTGGTGAGTGGCAGAGTCCTGTTTTTGAGATGAATGTGCAGCATCATGGGGTGAAATCCTGCGTCTGGAGCCTAGAGATGTTATGGGCTTCCAGAAGTCTTTGGATGACTCAGAAAATTTAGGCTTTAAGTGTATGGGATTCAAAGAATGCTCACGGGACAAAGATGCAGGATGGAGGCCACTGGGAGCAGAGTTATACAATGGCAAAACTTTAGTTGATTCCTCACCCATGGGACTTGGCATATGGTCATCATTTTGAGGTAGAGGACCATATATTCCTTTGCCCAGCTGTTTGGGGTACAGAGGTTCCCCATGTGGTTGTTTCAAATTCTGATGTTGGGATTTACCACTGTGACCCTGTAGTGGTTTGGATTTCAGGAACTTACTTGTATCGCGAACTGGTTCCTTGAAAGGCACTGGGGATTCGGGGGAACTGCTGGGCTCCCTACCTGGTGGGCCATGCTGAAGTAATACATAAGCATTTGGTTCAAAATGTGAGCGCACCTGACGTTCAGGTTTTGAGGATTTCTTTGAGTCGCTCACAGATAGCTGAGGTTTTGAGGAGTTGTTAGGTTCACTTGTTGACTTGTTATATAAAGGTGCTGGATAGTCTTGAAGCATGTAGTAGGGGATCAATGGATGATCAAGTGATTCACTTTGGTCTTGAGGATGCAATGGAGGTTTAGAGTCACTGGACTTTTTGCCACGTGGTTGCAGTTCCTTGGCTATCATTTTATTTTGTTGCTGTTGTAGATATTGTGTAACATAGGAACTGAAATTAGGCTTCATGGGAGGTTCAGGTTCAGTGGGATTATTCATACCAGAAGATAACTGCCCATATTGCTGTTGTGGTGGCTGTATATTATACAGCTCATAATTATGCAACATTGGTTTTATTGGATCACTAACTGCATCCTGAGGTTT
Organism: Neoniphon sammara; assembly: GCA_900302535.1. Taxonomy (NCBI): domain Eukaryota; kingdom Metazoa; phylum Chordata; class Actinopteri; order Holocentriformes; family Holocentridae; genus Neoniphon; species Neoniphon sammara. Next base: position 20,400 of record OMKZ01023189.1, read on the forward strand.
TGAGTGCACATTGGAGTGACCCAAAGATAGACTTTGTGGAAAATTTTGAGGTTTCTCATCTTGTGGTTGATACAGCCACTTAGGATATTGTGAATTGTAAGGCACAACATAAGGGTGCATCGATAAATCAGGGTTTACAAATTTGTTAGCATAGCTTCCAGGTAGTGCAGCAGGGTGGCCATCTGGTGGTTGGAGATATAGCTGCAGTTTAGTCTGTCTTCCCAGTTGAGGCAACTGAGGTGCAATCTGGCTCTGGTACTCACCAAAACGTTGAACATCAGGGGCAGAAGTTACAGGTGTGCTAGCAGACGTTTTAGTTGCTTCCGTTGGTTTATGAGGAAGGGGAGCAGACTCCAAGCCATAACCAAAACTGGAATACCCAAATGCAGGAAGGAATGGAAGTCCTGGGTACATTGGAAGGACACCCTTACCCTCAAATCCAGGAGGAATAATATGGTGATGATGTTGATGAAAAGCAATTTGTGGGCAGCAGTTAGAAAATCCAGATGGACAAATCTGAGGGCAATGTATGGGTGGAATGTATTGAGTTCCTGGTTGAGGATAGTGCGGCAGTAACCCAGGATTACTAGGCTGTGGGTTGGCAGGCTCCTGGATTTTTCGAGTATTGGCTGGAGTGACCTGCTGTGGTTTTTGAGGAGTGAGACCTGGGGGTAACAGAGGCTGGGGGTTCTGAGGCTGTTGGGGGTACGAGTAATACTGATTAGGCGGATGCACCTCATCCTTTGGAGTGCTGGTAGCTAGAGGTTCTGCATCTGGCACTGGATTTTTGGTAGGAAATTCATCAGGCTTAGGTATCTGGGATGGTTGGGGGTAAAAATACTGAAATTCTTGACTGTTGCGGGTTTCAGTAGCTGGAGACTGTGGAAAAGAACCTGGGTTTTTAGTTGGCTCTGCTTCAATGTCTGTGTGAGGGTAGAGAGGATATGCGTATGGGTAGAATGGATGATGCCCTTGATCCCAAGGGGCTTCGGAACCTGGGAGATTTGGTGGCTGAGTGTAGAAAGGAAATGGGTATAATGGACGCTCTTGGCTCTCTGGACCTGGAAGTCGGTCAGGTGAAGGGTGGTCAGGGGCTTCAGGTTTAGAAGCCTCAGGATACAGTGGGTAGAGTGGTTGTTGCTCTTGATTCCAAGGGGCTTCAGAAGTGGTAGCTTGTGGCTGAAGGTAGAAAGGGAATGGGAGTACGGGGTGTTGCACCTGCCCCCCAGATGAAGGTTTCTCAGAGGTTTCAGGTTTAGCTGGTTTGGGATATTGCACTTGACCCTGAGAGGTCTTGGAAGCTGGGGGCTGTGGTGGCTGTGGGTAGAAAGGGAATGGGTGGTAGGGTTGGTGTTTATCACCCCCAAACTGGGCTACTGGAGACTGCGCAGGTTTCTCAGAAGGCCTGGGTAGAGGATAAAATTGGTATGAATTGAAAGGTTCAGCTGGTTTTTGTGTGGGAAGAGTTTCATGCTTAGGTGGTTGAGGATAAAATGTATGAGGGTAGGAAGGCTGTTTTTGGCCATTCGGGGGTTGGACAACTGGAGGCTGTGTAGTAGGGAAAGGGTGCAGGTAAGGATTCTGATCAGGAAGGGCAGGATAGGCATCAGGGTTATATGGCTGAACATGAGAGGGATATGGATATAAAGGTTGTTCTTGACCCTTGGGATGTTGGGTGGCTTGAGGCTTTACAGTAGGTTCTTCCCCAGTGGACAGGTCTTCAGTTTGGGCTGACCCGGGGTAAAATGGAAAGGGATATAATGATTGAGGCATCTGTCCCTCAGGGGTAGGCTTAAACATTGGACGGGTAGCCGCTTGTTGGGGCTGCAGACTGTCAGGTTTCTTGGTTACATGAGGGGGAAGTGGCTGTACAGTCGGCGTCGACGTAGTTGGAATGTCTGGATTTATAGGATACGGGTAAAACGGATTGGGGTAAAAAGGGAAGTAAGGTTCCTGTGGTTGCTGGGGAGGTGGGTTGATATCCTTTGGTGTATGAGTTGTGGTCAAGCTCTCAGGGTACTGAGGATAAACTGGAACTTGTGGCACAGCAGGCTGTGGAGGAGGTTTGGGGTTCTGGTGAGCATGAGTTGAAGGAACAGGAGGAGGGCTCCATGTGTGTACCACTTTTTCTGGTGTTTCAGTTTGCTGATTTGGACTTTTTGCTGGGCTTTGTGTGGGCTTCAGATGAAGTGGTGACAGTGATGGACAGCTAACTTTAATTTCTCCATCTCCATCCAGCTCCATGGTGAACATTCCATCCTGGAACACAAATACCTCAAAGGGTTAAAGCAAGTAGTTAGAAAGGGAAATTCAGGACACAGAACATAACCGGCTATACCTTTATTTCCAGACAGAGTGCATAACGAGCAGAGATGACCACACCTTCAGGATGAACAACCACACTGAACCCACATTTGGGTGAAACCTTCATCAGTGGCTCCCAATTGCCATTTACTGTAAGATAATGAAAGGAAGTTATATTATTGAAGAGACCATATAACCACATAATATAAGAGGCCTATGTTGGCTTCTCTACACTGGCTGCCTGTTAAATATAGAAATTTTCAAGTTTTATTGATTACATTTAAAGCTTGACTTGGTCTGCCCCCCCACCTATGTTTCTGATTGCAATTTCAGATCCTCAGACAGAGCTTTGCTGACTATTCCTAAATCTAGGCTGGAGTCAAAGGGTGACGGGGCTTTTGCTGTACAGGTCCCAAAACTGTGGAACGCACTGCTGGATGAAGTGAGGCTTGCTGAATTAGTATCTTTTAAATCATTACTCAAAAACACACTTTAATGACACTGCTTTCCTGTAATTGCTTAGGGTGTACTTACTTTTAATTATTGAGTATTTGTATTTTAAATTGTTACTTTTTATTCGTATCCCACTTTATTACTCAATATTGAACTTTACTGAACTCTTTGTAATTGTTAAGGTGCGTGCTTACTTTAATTTTTGATAACTATGATTCTTTCTCCACTGCTTTTCTTTCTTATGTTACCTATTTGTTGTCATTGACTGTTAACTTAGTAAACAGTTTTAAGATAAGTTATATAAAGTTGTTTATTATTGCCAAGCCAGCTACTCTGGACAAATAATTTACCTTTGCAGAATGCCTTAATAGCCAAAGACCATACAATTAAAAATTGTAATAATAATAATAATAATAATAATAATAGCCTATACTCACATTTTACTTTAATTTTACTGACAGAGATGGTCCATTCTGTTTTCACCACCATGCCATCAGCATGGCAGGTGACCATGGGAGGGTTAGGTGAAGGCAGCCTCATCACAGGGCATGACATCCTCACTGGAACCCCACACAAACGCAGTGGAAGAACATAGCTATCATCCTGAAGACCAGCAACAAAAACTTTAGAGTCAACAATGGCATCATGACTTAAGTATGCTTTTTTTTTTTCCAAAGAATCCCACCTCAAGAGCGACAAAGCAACCATCATAGGGTGCAACTAAGACCAAATTCCTCCGTGATGACCTGACGGTGTAACCACAGCTTGATGGCAACTTTGATAGAGGCAGAGGAGACAGTCGACTTCCTATGAAATCAAATTCAACTAATATAAGAAGTGTCAACTGCAATAAGATATATATGTACAACTATAATCGATGCATTTGATGAAGTATGATGTTTAAATGTTGACTTGCATGGGTCTACAGGAAGATGAATACTTGCCCCTGTCCACAAAGAACAAAAATCCGGGAGTGGAATCAGCATCCTGGACTTCAAGCTTCATGGAGTTCCCTGTACATTGAACCTTTGGATCCATTTGCAGAAGTTGCTGCACTGCTGTACTGTCCGGCTTCACAGAGCCATCGTCCTGCCCTTTAAGGTGCTGAGGCTGCTCCCATCCTTGGCAAATAATGCTTATGTGAGCTTAAAAATCTACAGCCCTTAATGAATTGGTCTAAAATTGATGCAGACAGAGCCAAAAGTAACAAATAGACTGAAGAGGTGTTATACATGTTGACGACTAATACCGTCAAGGTGTTTTAGAAAAAGAAGCAATTACAATTTATTAGATTATAACCAAACCATCGATTTTACATACCCATGTCTGACTGGTAATCCGAATGAACATCCAGTAAATTCTTTAAAAGCTTGACTCCTTTGAGTTTTGCACTTTGCAGAGATTTGTGTCCAATCAAGAGCCTTCCATGGTGTACATCACCGGAACCATTGCCTTTACCCTGACCTTGGTTTAATGTTGAGTTTTCTCTTTTTTGGAGCGTCCTAACAACGGGTGTGTTCGATGTTTGAATCCTTATCTGTTCCGTGCAACTGCAAAATGAACCGGCAGCTACAAAAAGTCCTATACACAGCCAAAATTTACCGCCCCTGTTCTCTCTGCAAGCCATTGGAATAAGAAAAAAAAAACTGCTCACACACACCTGATCTCCAGAGCAGTGTGCCGCGAAAGCTGAGCTCTCTTCTACCCTAAAGATTATAAAGACTGATGGTGCGCTGAGCCTGATTACTGACTAATCAGTAGGCCTATCACTTCGTCCAGTGCAGGTGTTGCCGATATAATTAAGGGCGGGGCGACAGTTAGTCACACACCATTGTATAGCAAGAGGCTTGGATGTAGTTGAGTGTCCAAATAGCTACCAGACCTGCCCCAGTGACTCATGCAAAGTGGCCCTATAATTAAAATGACGTATTATTGGACGTTTTTCATTTAATATGTATATATCTGTAGTTGCATGTTTCTATTTATGCCTTTTACAGTTTATGTGCCATGTATATGGACTTTTTTTTTTTAATATATCAATTAGCCTACATCTGCATCCTCTCACTTTGTTCACGCAGGTGAATTTCCTCAGGCAACCAAGAGGGATGCCCTAGAAATCTGCAAGCTGTAAAATGAGTTGACTGGCCTACAGGGCTAGTCAGCATATGTAATTATTCAATTTATAAATGTCAGATATTCCCTTGGTCTAAGACTGTCCAGTCCATATATGTAAGCATGAACACTCACAGGAATTGGGAGAGTGTTGTTCATGCTCACATAGAGGTGAGCTTTGCCATTGTGAGGCCATTTGGGGCATAAGCTTATTTAAAAATAAATAAACAATGAATAAAAATAACAAATTACATTAAAATATAAATTAAAATACAAATAGTTGTACTATCAACTTAAACACTGCAGAGGCGTTAACAATGGGGAAAACTGTTGAGAGTGCAGATGCAGTGCCTTCAGGTACATCTGTCCATCCATTAACAAATAAATTGATTCTACAGTATGTGTAAAACTAGCCAGTTGGATCGTGTGTAGTTGTGTCTGTAATTACGTTTTTCATGGCAATAAAGCATCTTTGAATTGAACATAATGGATTTGGAAAGATTGTGCAGGTGATTGGGGGAGCGCCCACAGCACATTTCCTTCGATTACTTTCAGAAATGGTCCATTACTTTTGACTGCATTACTAGGCTATAAAATCAAGTTGATTCCAATGCTCGAGCATTGTGGGTCTGCAAAGTTGTCTACCAATTTGTTTAGAGCTCGAGACTTAATACCTCAACAGGAGTTTGACTTTTAATTGTGTTTTATGGCCTTGAAAGAGAGAGAGAGAGAGAGAGAGAGAGAGAGAGAGAGAGAGAGAGACAGATCATGTCCATGTCAAGTATACCTTATTAATTGGACTGGTGTTCCCCCTCAGGATAAAACCTTTCCCTACAGTGACTGCCTGCATATAAAATAGCACTGAATAGGCAACATTCACAATACCTGGCAGCTGGTTTATACATAATTATTGGCTATCACATATTCTGTGATACTAGACTTATGTTCACTTGTGTTCTACTTTTACAGACTCAAACTATAATAAAGAAAGTTGAGGAATTAATATGTACATAATGAGTGAGTCAGTGTTTTTTTTTCTCCTGACAGGGACTTATTAGAGTGAGTCCTATTTCTTCCTTTGCAAAAGGTAGGCTGTATGGATCAGCTGTGGTGTCTGGGCTGGTACAGATCTTGGCCATTTCTTGGTCCGAAGACAAAATTTAAGTGACCCTAAATAAATAGGGAAGAAAACCCACATGCCATTGGAATTGCATTTATGTCTAACTCAAAATTACCCATATCCTTACCCATAATGAAATAAATGAGACTAGGCCACTGGCTTTTAACCTGGTGCCAACACTGTACCAGCCAATTTCACTGACTAGTTCCTCCTCTGGCTGGGGGGTGCTAATCAGTTAGTTGGAATAAAAATGTGTGTACTTTGAACACTTATGGCACATACTTATAAACCACCTGTGGCCTACTTCAAATCTATAATGAAGTGGATGAGTAACTGGAGAAAAGCAAAACACCTGCATTTATGTAGCACTCTCTGCTTTGAAACTCTTGGGAGAAACAGCCCTCACGTGTATATGTATGCACTTCTATTCAAAAGACAGCAGACAGAACATACTAGCTTTACCCTCTGGTTGGAATAACTTTTATTTGAACTGTCTGTAAACAAGGTTGTCTCGTCAATTCATGGCATTTTCCCCATTTTTGAAAATACTTTTTTTCTTTTGTAGTAGTAGTAGTAGTAGTAGAATGAATTCCAATGCAAAAGAAAGGACAAAATAGTGCAAAGATCTTTTTTTCTGTCTCTTTTAATTCTGTACATATTCCACAAAGCCTGGAGATTATTATTGATGCCAAAATATCCCTTAGGAAAGTGCCATTAAAAGTTAATTCTTACTGGGGCAGCAGTTAAAAATCCAACTCACAGTAGCAACAGATCAGATCGATTTTATGGCACAGAATACACAGTTATTCTCAAAGTTTTCACAAGACAACTTATAAATGTCCTTATTCCAACCAACACCATTTTCATAAAGTGTAGTGTACACATTTTTTTCTTTTTAATATACTTCTAAGTACCGTGCTATGACAGTTTCTGATACACCTTTGATGACTAAAGCACAAGGCAAGTAATTCCAAGGCGTTGGAGCCCAACAGCTTGGGTTTACAGTCAAATGCATTCATACTGATGAGGCTGCCATTTCATCAGTTAATGAACTGGAATTAGCAGGAAAACCCAATTACTGTTGAAACGTTATCTAAAGAAGCAGTTTAATGTTTTACAGTCATCTGAAGTAGTGTCTTATGATTTACAGTGAAACAAGTGACAATCATCCATCACAATGAGCTGAAGCAATTCTGAAAATCCTCTTAAACTGACAATTGGTCCAATGGGGAGGGGGAATAAAATGACTTCACACAACATGGGTGTGTAATGATACACTGCCAAAAATAGGCAGCAAAAATTACAAATAGCAGGAGCTGGCTGACAAATGTCTGAGCTGTTGCAGAGGTGGGAATGTCCACAAAGACTCCAGGATGTGATGAAGTATCATGGCAATATCTGAAACCTCAGCAATGCTGACCTTACACTACACTCAAACAATATCCCAACACCACATCATTAACTTTTAAGACCACATTCAAGTACAACAGCAAAAGCATGTGATGGAAGGTGAAGCAACATAAAGAGATGTGCTCAGGGGGAATGGCCAATTGGTACACACATAGGACTTTGTCAGAGGAAATCATTTATTCAATGGTGGCTTTAAAGGACTTGAAGACAGAGGCAGATGGAAATATGGTTTTGGCTGGAATATCTACGCTTATTTAGGAGAGGGAAAGGATTGAATTCTGTATGCTAAGAAAGATATGCATGCAACTTTTAAATGCCGACATGCTGATGAAAAAGGAACACAATGTGAACCCAGCATCTTAGTAATGCTCAAAAAAGCATCACTATGCAAAACTACCTCCACCATGACATGTATACTTCCCTTTGAACATTTGCCAGTTTCTAAGTGAATGTTTATACAAGGCGAGCCCAATTTGTTTTACATTTTTTATTACACCTTCGATCTTTTTTTTTTCTTTTTTTTGCACATTTTCTCTTTTGGTAAATATACATTTAAACCATTTCAATGAACATGCCATTACTGTAGTGCCAAAAACAGTTGAGTGTTAAGTACAATGTTAAAGTGGGGGAAGGTTTAAAAAAAAAAAGTTGGGACAAAATAAATCAAAAGATTTGTATATAAAAGTGGACTGTGGGGAGGAAGTAACATTGTATGGTATCTAATCCCAAAAGTACTGTCAACACAATGGGGTGAGTGGGAGTGAGCTGCTAGGTAGATGGATGGGTGGAGAGGTTGCTTAATATCCAGACTTCCTCAGGTAATCAGCCATGGTATATGCTTTCTTGTTGAGCTGTCCGCCATGGACCCCCTCCTTTCCCATGACTACAACCAATGCTGGAGCACACAAGGAAAAAAAAGAGAAATGAACAAAACTGAAGAGTCTCCCCCCACACACTATGAAGGGGGGGGGGGATAAAGGTGACATAGGATCTTACCACCATCACTCTTCATTGCTATTAAAAGTTTCCAAGACATTTTGACTGCTTGCAGGAGAAATCTTAACAGCAATATTTCTTTTCTCTTCTTTTTGTCCCTCAATTTAAACTAAGCGAGCTTGACGACATTAAAACCCTGAATCCCTCAAGTATTTTGCCATTGAGTATGCCTTCTTATTCAATCCGCCTCCATGGACCCCTTCTTTGCCCATTACAAGAACCAAAACTGAAAGAGAAGAGATAGAAAAGGGAAAGTTAAGAGAAGTGAAAGGTGTAGGAAAGGCATTCAAAGTCAGGAATGTCATCAGTTAAGCGTACAGTTCATTGTAACAATTATAAGCTGCAAGTAAGATGAGCATGCTTGGTTGGTCAAGACACACTGTGCTAATATCTGCTTTCAGCAGGAGATTACTGTTAACTGATAACTAGTGACAAGCCAGAGGATACTGCACAGAAGATGTTTGCTGTTAGAAGCTACATTGCTCAAGCAGGGATTGGCTAACTTTGCTAAATCAAGATGACTTAAAAAGGAAACATGCCAGAGAGTGAAAATAGTGGACTCCCTTCTTTTGCAGCATTCTCAATGCATTTGTTAGCATGTATGAAGTATAGGCAACAACCTAGGGCAGTGTCAATTCTGTGCTCTTTTGACCATCCTTTTCCAAAATTCACAAGCATCTTATTAGGAGGCAGGGAGAGTGACAAAAAGAAAGCAATGAACAGAAAAGGGAACAGTGTAGGAAAAAAAGAAAAGGAAAAGACTGGGTTTGAATGCAATTATCAGTCATTGAGGACCACAAAGGCAGACAGATTGGAGTAGGCAAACCTTGGCTTACATGAGGTTTTTGATGCAAACCTCCAGGGGCTCTCAAAATACTTTATGTACAATAGCTGGACTTGAGAGACCTGCATCCATGAGCTTTGCCTGAGAGTATCATATGATGTTGTGACTCAATATTCAGTTTGCATTTCCTTTGCAAGCCACACAAGTCATGTGAGGTAGCTCCTCATACCCATGTGATGTTTTCACCAAAAGGAAAAAAAACATGGGTGTTACCATCTCAAAAAATCCTTCTGAAGACAGCATTTCAATACAAACTGCAATGCAATAACATATCTAAAACCCCTTTACCTTTTCCAGCCCTTCCCACAGAGACGTTGTATGTGGGCTCTCCTCCTTGGCTCTTTGTTCTGATGTCCATTGTCCAGTCACCCTCAATCTGCAGGCTGTCTCTGATGACTGAGCACTTCTTTGAGCCCAGAGTGAGACCATTGGTGAAGAAGGTCTCCCTATCCTTTCCAACAATGATATCAATTTCTTGAGACTGAAATACACAGAAAAAAACAAATAAGGTTAAGAGCATTTTTAGTCCAATATATGCAGACTGGTGCAACAAATAAGCAGGGGAAGCTGTCATACAATTACAACTAGTAACTTCACTTTAAGTGTCAAGGATGCAACACTGACAAAGTATATAAAACATGTATTATCGTGGAAGCTATAGTTCAACCATTAGGTAAACTGTTGCCTCAGCACACTCTAAAGAACCACGACTTATTTGGCAGACGACTGTTGGAATTCTAACTTGTCACTGAGAAAATCCCCTCTGGGTCAGGCTACATTGCAAATAGTGATTAGCAACCAGCAAAACATCGACAATGGTTACCATAACATCTGACACTGGTCAAAGGCTATGCCTTTGATTGCCAGTGTTAACGTTAGCTTGCCACCACTGCCTGTAGTAAATAGCGGAAGTAACGTGACGTCTCTGAACCGGACTAGCACTCATGCCACCCATCTGAATTAATTAAAAAAAACAATACCGCTGTCACCCAAAAATCATTACATGGGCAGGGAGATTCCTTGTGATAAGTAAACGTTATTCATCACTGGCTTACCAAATGTCACCAATGGTTAGTCTTCTTAACAGCAGCTAACCAGTACATGAGCAGCTTAGCTAATCAAAGCCGCAGCGCACACAAAAGCATGCACGCTCTCTCGAACCAGACACCGACTACTAGCTGGTTTGGAACGGGTGTCTATCAATAATATTTCTTGAGCGCTTTTAATTTCTCACAAGTCCTTGTTAGCGGGCATTAATTTGTGCCTTCTTATCGTGTATAAGCCGTAACGGTTAATGTCTTATCTGATCAGCATGAGGTCTAAGCCAAGAACATTTCCTTTCCAGGAAATAGCCGACACGGGCCAACGACAAGCCAGCCCGGCACCTTTAGCTAGCTAGTTAGTTAGATCCTGCGAGGAAACGGTTTTAAAGCCGTTCTACCTTGTTAACGTTTGCTTGAACGATAGCTAAACAAATGATAAATCGAAACCACTTACACACAAACAAAACCACTTCACGTTCACGTCTTACCGTTATATTGTTAAAAGTACCACCAACATGTGCTGCCCAAACATATTTGGCGTCCGTATACCCAACAATGGCGGTATCCTGACAGCTGCCATCGGCCATCAGGTTATCCACGTAGCTTTGCCAAGACATATTCACGGAACTGATGAAATATAAAACTCCCTACAGCCTCAAAAATAAGGTTGCCAGATATAGCCGAATTGGAATAGCCTGCAAACAAATTTAGCGTTTCCAATATGACCCACTCTTCGACGTTCTTCAACGTCAAGGCTCGGGCAGCAAAGAAAGCCAATGCAAGCAGGCAGCGCCTGGGTGTAGTCCGTATCAGATCACTCCGCACAATGAGCTCCCTGGCGCTTTTATGGCAAGGAGGCGGCGGAATAAAAAAGGATTTGTCGCACACAGCCAAGAGTCGTCAAACTGGGGGAATGCCCGTAGGCTTCACAGCAATGGTTGAGCATTCATTCATTCATTCATTCATTCATTCATTCATTCATTTGTTCGTTCGTTCATTTGATTTCAAACTGTTGAAATAACATAATAAAGATTGCCAGATACGACAAATCACCTTAATGAGAATAGTGATTAAGTCAGGGGGTGCAAGAAACTCAACTTTTTGCCCAGTACCTTTCATTAGTGATGGAGTTCAAAATTCACAACTCATTTCCACTATTTTAACACTTTGCCTAGTTTAATTTTGAAATGACCGGAAATTGGATGGTAGTTCCTCTACACTCGCCAGCATTTGGCTAGTGGTCATTGCGGACGGTGTATATTAATTATTAATCAGTTTTCGAAATGCACAAACTGTTGCATATTCTGACTGACTTGTGTGATTTGATCTTCGCTGAATAAAGCAGAATTGTATTTTTCTTATTGCATAGCCTATGCCCTACAGTCCATGGCAAAATGGAGAGCTGCTGATGGCGGAGAAAGAAAACTTAAGTGCCTTACTCAAGAACAACATGACAGTCTGTGGCTGACTGAACAGCCTACCTACAATTATCAGCTCCAAACTGGAATATACTCCTTCCTCTTGTCAATATCATGGACGTCGCTCGGTGCCCCAGGATCCTGTCAATAAGTAGCAGGAGAGAGAGAGTGGTTGCATCATATCTTCTATTTAGGTTGTGATTGATTAATCAAACTGATGGCCACCTAATCGTGAGCCCTGGCCAAGATTTCCTAAAATTTTACCATTAAATTAGAGTTGCTATTGTGTCCAGGATCTCAGTGAAGAAATGTGCAAGCCAGACCTCATGCATGGCAAGTTGTAGCAAAAGAGGACTTATTTTATGTTTCTTTTATGTTATGTTCCTTATTTTATGTGTAAACATATTCAACTTTGAATTACTGATCATGACTATTTATTTGGTAAATGGTTTGGGCAGGGCCCAAAAACATTAAAAATGACCTGTAATTTCATACATCAAAAATAGATCGATAGATAGATATATAGATAGATAGATAGATAAAAAGTTGCAAAACCAACCTTCTGATTACTGACTCATGGCAACTAGATTTAAATTAAAGCATCTGGGATCAGACTATCAAACCATAAATTTTTTTGTACAGATCATGAAGTGCTTATTTAAGGTGTTTTCCATTGTTTTTGTAAAGCACTTTGTGACTTTTGTCTGTGAGAGCTGCTATATAAATAAACTGTACTTGCTTTATTTTTACTTGGTGGCATTTAGGTTTATATTTTAGGGATTTTCATGATCTGATTTGTACAAAAAGTTCAATTTCACTTGATTTGACTTGCATAGCCATATTTTATTTTATCTTTGGGTTGGGGTGGGCTGGGGTGTGGTGGGGTGTATGCCTGGGGTGTATGCATGTATGAAATATGTTGTACTTG
>OMKZ01023194.1:9413-21018 GCA_900302535.1 Neoniphon sammara
CCCATATATATCCATGCTTTTCCTGCCTGCCCCCCTGCGCCACAGTTGCTGTTATTCTTGTGTGTTTCTTAGTCACACTCTTGCGGCCCTGCAACAGCACACCGTTAAATCACTTTAACGGCCTATGTGCGCTCCGTGAATGGTCTCGTAACACATCTATACAGCTCTCTGTGCCCTGAGCTGAGCACAGTTTAGAGGGATGGACCCTTCCGCCGCGCTCATTCACTGATGAATCTCATAACAGGAAAAGCTTATAAAAAAAGCAATGGGAAAAATGCCTCCTGGACAGACCAAAATCACAACTTGATCTGATGAGAGCATCTGCAAAAGCAAGAGAGGCATCTGTTAGGCCTAAGGGTAGGCATCAAAATGAATCTGTCTCAATCCACAAAAACTGCAGATACATTTTTTTTAACTGTTGCTGATTTGCAGTCTGTTGCTTACCCCCCTTTGTATTTCGGAGATGCGTCTGATAAATTCAGCTGTGACTTCCATGAAAGCAGTCTATGAAAGCACTTTCCAAATTACTTTGAATCTTTAATGCAGGTTTCATTTTAAATTTCCCAAGTCGCGTTGGTGATATTAAGCTAGAGAGGATTGAATGTGATTGCGTGGTCTTGCGGGGCAAGAAGACTCCATCTATGTGACTGTGGCAGTTAATGTGATACCTGATAGCTCGAGCTACATTGACAGAGACTTTTCAGCAACAGTGGATGAGTCTGCATCCCTTTTACCTTGCCCTCCTCTCTGTCTTTCTCTATTGGCTTCATGCCCAGTGGTTCTCAGCCTCGCCCCAACACTCCCTCCTCCCTATTTCTACCTCCTCTTCTCTATCTCCCTCCATTCCTCAACGCTCTCTCCTAGGGGAGTCAGGAAGCTAATGGCTTTGTGCTGAGTCCTCACCATTAATCAGGCCCCCATTAGTAGAGCTGGTATAAAGCTTTGGACTAATGGATACACAGGGATGAGAGGACAGGAGAAGAGAGGAGCGTCAAGATGGAGAGACAGGACCGGGGTTGAGAGGGAAGTTAGAAAGCAGTGCAGGGGCAAGGCGAGGTCGCACCATCAGGCTTAATTCATATTTGAATGGGACCAGAGGTCGCAAAGCATCACAGGGTGTTTGCAATGCCTGCAGATGATTGCAGAGAAGGTCGCAGATGTGCTGTGCACATCGGAAAAAAATGTAACTATGTGCCAGTGGCTGCATATACCACTGAGACATTCACTGGCTTGTCAGAGTAGTGTTTTTTCTCTGGAAAAATCCCCTGGTGCACAAGAAGTGATGTGTTTTATGTTTCTGGTAGCAATAACAGTGGCTTCTTTAGAGTACATAGAAGAAGACTGGTTGGTCAGCATGGGCAGCTATAGCCAGTATATCTAAATGTACAAAATACATCATCAATCAAATTTTATCAACAGAAATTCCAAGGAAAACATCCTCACACTGCCTAATGGCCAAATTATCTCTAGGTGCAATGCAAAACCATCATACCAGTAAGTAATTATCACCATAGAAAGTGCCAAATAAAAAAGGAGGAAATAAAGATCTCACTAATTACCACTTTGAAGAATTTGGCCATGAGGTTGTGGGACTGTTGATCATGACTCATCACATGGCAGGAATACCAGTCATCGTTGGTCTGAAGAACTAGATTATATGTTTCTCCTTTCGACCAATTAGTGAAAAAGAAATGTTGAAAAGAAAAATATATGAATGCTAGGATAAGATTGTTTCAAGGCTGGGGCAAACTTACTTTCAATTAAGCATAACAGTGTCAGTTCAGTGTGGCAGTGTAAGGCTTTGCAGCTAGAAGGTGATTCTGAAAATGCAAAATAGAGAGTGAATGCTCTTTCAATAGCAGAGTAATGGCAAATTTAAATGGTCTTTGCATTTTGATCTTATTAAACTGAAGCTGGATGTTACCGCAGTCCTGTTATTTTGCTCATGGAAAGAAAAGCACATTGTTGTGCAATTACAGCAATACTGTAATTGAACAATACTCCATTAAAAGTATGTAGGAGCCTAAGCATGGCTGTAATTGTTTTGGCTAAATCTGACTGTGTGTGTGTTTTTAAGAAAATTTTCACAGTTCTCTCTGGAAATCAGAATAATAGGTTATTTCAAGCAGAATCATTATGGGAAGTTGTCAGTACAGTTGTCACAGTTTTGGAAATTGTGGCACTGTTGTGTGCATTTAAACGTAGTCAAATAACTGAATCCAAGGAAAATCACTTTGGGAAAACAAACTGCATAATTATTGTGCTACAATGTTTGTTGTACCAGTGCTGCTTTTGTGTGAATCATTATCTTCGAAATTATGACATCAGCATCACTACACACAGAAAACAGATGATGCGTCCATCTTCCACCATCCCCAGCGATGTGAATTCACCGTAAAAGCTGCATTTGCCCTTTACAACATATTTGTGCTGTAAATCTTCATGTTTGGGCTGCTGCACAGTTATATTGGGATGCCATATACTCGGTATGGATGGCACCTCCCAGACAAGAATATCAATTTCTGCTTTTAAAAGGGATGGGAGAAGCTGATTTGATTGGCCTTTGTTGAAGTCCACCCAAACTCTACCTATTAATAATGTATTCCTCCCACTATCTGTTGGCATGCTGTTTCTGTTCCAACCCCCTTTCCCAGATAACGCCAAGATAATGCTTATTGCCCAGATAACACTGGTAATAAGTTAGCCACACCCTAGATAAGATATCGCCAGTTTTTAATAATGTCCTTAAGTAAATGTATAAAGGTATTAGCTGTATAATGTGCCAAGGGTAATCATTCTTAAGAATGGCCCCTTTATACATGAACCCATAAGAAGTGTTTTAATGTTCTAGGCTTAGTTACTTCATAGACTATTGGTAATTGAATTCTAACAGTGCATGAGCTTATTATATATGTTAAGCATATAAAAGCTTATTCTGAAAGGTAACTAGTTGCAGCCCTCAGATAAATATACTGGAGTAAAAAGTAAGTGTAAAGTCTTGCCAAATGTGCCAGTCACTCAAAATAGGACTTAAACAGAGTACTGGAGTGAATGCACTTTGTTACCTTCCATCTCTGCTGTTGCCTCTGCGTTAAAGCAAATGTTGAAACCTGCATTGTGTTCACTATGTTAACTCAGTTGACCTTTGCCTGATTAACTGAGATGCCTCCACTGCAACTGTCCCGCAGGTAATCAGTCCAGCAGCAGAACAACTTCTACTACTATTCACTATGTGGGCCCCTGTGTTTCCTCGGCTTTAGTGGAATCCGCGCGGACCCTTTGATTAGCTTTGGTGCTCTGAGCTGCTGTCTGCTTCCGCCAGCTCCACGGCCAGCCTGCCTATCCGATACATGCACACATACACACACCTTTTCCTCATTATGACTCCGAGGAAAGCGCTGAGTCGGGAGAATCCAGACAGCAATTACCCAGCCCAGGGAGTCAGCAAGCCGCGCTACACCAGAGGAAGACCTTTTAGACGGAGAAAACACCTTGTTCCCAGACTTAAACCATCCTCATCTGAGCCCGAGATGGTTAGTGACTGACTATTCTGTCTTTGGTCGCGATGAGAGAGAAAAAATGCTAACATCAGGGCTGATTTAATAGGTTGCAAAAGCAGAGTATCAGAGCGTGGGCGGAAAAGAGAGGGAGGTATCCAAAGGCAGTATGATGTGATAGCAACAGCAAGTTGGAAGCTGGTATGATTGCGTACAGCTACATCTTTAAATGTGTCTGAGAGGCTGTCTTTTTCTTCTCCAATACAATGAAAAACATTTTTCTTTGCTTCTTTTATTTTTTCTCCAACCCACACATGCCATACCGTAGAAAGCAGTAACAGACAATGTGTCATGTCTCATCTAATGAGAGCAGATGGGGGAAATAAGATGGAGCGGGATCCCCACATTTCTCTGTGATGCTAACTGTCACAACTGATACATGTTCTCCTGTCTGGAAATATCTATCTGAAAACGTTCTCGCTTTTTTTTCTCAGGCAGGATTGTTTCATCATGCATACATGAAGAAAAGATGAAAAAAAAGACTCTCCAACCGGGGATACATCTTTGTCTGTCGCTATGGAAAAGCAGGTGTTTTCCATAGCTGTAGGTTTTCCCATAGCGGCAGGTTTTCCTTTTCTTGCGTGACACTGCCTGTGCCAAGGTCTGAAATATATATGAGAGGGTGTGGGACGGCATGCCATTTCAGGACCTCCCATTATGACTGAGAATCAGAGCATTCTCCTCAGCGTTGAATAATTCATGCAGAGACAGTATCTGCTTAGTCAGTCGGATTTTTTTTCTTTCCTACCTTATGTAGGGAACGGATAGAAAGCAGTCAGCAGCCATGCCAGAGTAGATGGGGTAGGGGGGTTGCCGCTGAGATCAAGTTCCAGTCTGGGGACTTAAAAAATAAAAACTTTCATCTGTGCACAAAAAGATTGAGAAAGAGAGCGATTGGCCCCAGATGAACTTGCACTCTTTCTCCAGGAAGTCTTGTTAGAATTCAAGGCCGGTTTATCGATCCCCCCTGCAAACTACAGTGTTTGAACTGCACTGGAAGAAGGACGGGACAGGCAAGGAGGTATCTGGAGGTGGCGGGTGAATTGGGAGGGAGGAAGACCGGAAGGGATGTTCCAGTTTTTTTGTTTTTTTTTTAACACCAGACACTCTCAGTGTCCCATTACTCACACAGCAGCCTGAGAGCTCTTACTCATCGAAACCCCACTAAAGCCCTGCGTCAGCAACACAGAGTGAGAAAGGCAGAGAGACAGAGAGAGCAAGAGAAAGGGCAAGAGACAAAGAGGGAGTGAGACAAAACACTCGTCCTACTCTCAGGCCCATTTTTCCTGCTAAGTGTCTGCCGGTGGATGCTATCCAAACCCCCATTAGCCTCCATGAATAATGAAAAGGAATAATGAGTCTGTTAGCATTGAGCCATTTCCCCCCTCCGCTGCCGGGACCTAGACCCCGGCGAGCGAGTGGGTGGGTTGGTGGGCGGACAAGGTTGAGAATGTAGAAGAGATGGGGCAAGGATGCCTTCTCATGCCCAGACTGATCTAAAGGAGAAAATTAGACTTTTTTTTTTCTCTCTGTTGGAACAGTTCACCCCATCCATCTTGCTTCTAGATGGGTTTGTGTCAGGGGAATCATCGTTTACGGACTCCTTATCTGTTTAAGGTGAAATGGCCTGGTGGGGAAAAATGCTGGTTTGATTGGTGGAGAAAGTTTGAGATGAGTTTGGTACTGCAACTCTTCACTTCTAACTGACGAGAAAGCCTTGGGCGCTGATGGTTGCTTCTTTTTTTTTCTTCTTTTTTTAGAGCATAGTCAAGAGCATAGTCAAATGTGCTGAAACAATCTTTTGCTAGTTTTCATAGACCATAGATAATGCACCTCAAGGCTAATGACCCCTGTAGACTTCAAGTCTTTATGCTAAGCTAACATAAAATGCTAAGCTCTGGAACCGAAGCAGTGGACGTACAGAGGTGAAAATGGTATCGAACATCTTGTCTCAGTCTGGGAGACAAGAAAAAAAATGGTATTTCACCAGTATTTCTTTAAAGAAGGCCTGTGATCATCCTCTCTCTGGATATTTTCCCTCAACTTTAAGAGGTCTGTGGCAATCTTAAAGCTGTACTAATCCACATTGCAATTTGGCAACCCCAAGTGGCAGCAGGAGATAACATTCTCAAAAGATTGAAGGACTTCATTACTCAGGAATCACATAATGTGACATTAGGACACTGAGCATTCTTCTGAACTAAATGAAATCTTCTGCTCATTGCTGTGTAAGAGAATATTTCCTGTTTTTCTCTTAAGTTTTGATTGATCACTTCCTATGCGGCAATAAAATTGTCCACCAGTGACCATACCCAATATTTGAAATTAATTTGGGGAAATGGAGTGAATCCACAGCATCTCAATTGATGGCAAGTGGATGATCTCTCTGTTGCAGCCCCCATTTGTTATTTAGACTTCTGTACTTTTAGATAAGGATCTTGCTCAGTGCAGCCTTAAGGTAAGAGAGCGTATTTCTATTTGCCTCCAGCATTTCCTAACTCTGCCCCATGATCCACCTCCCTCAGCTGTGGGTGAACGCACACCTTAGCCAACATTGTCACTATCTCTCCTCGCTGTAGTGAGAATGCTTGAAATGGGCAGCGGCGGCCTCAGACCTCTGGTTGGATCAAATGGCAGAAAGATAGGCAGATAGAAAAAGAGAGAAGAAGGGGGAGTGATAGTACAAAGAGCCAGATGGAGATACTAAGAGAATGAGAAAAAGCGAATGCGACTGAGGCTGAGAAAAGCAAAGACTCAACGTGAGCACATGAAATTGAAGATGCAGGGGAGAGAGAAGCGGTTAAAAGAGAGTGAAACCAGAGGGGGAGAATATATGTGAAAAATGAGAGAAAAGAGAGCACGGGCTATCTATGAGGCGCTTCAAATGAAGGAGATTTGGTGACAGGTGGTCTGGTATCAGTCAGCACCAGCCATGTCTGGAGGTTGTTGCCAGGCAGTAGCAAGATATAGGTCAAAGGAAGAGGACAAGTGAAGGGGAGGATAGACAACGAAGTGGAATTTATGTGCAGATTCTGTCATCATGATTGAGTGGGTGAACAGGTAGAGTTTCACAGTCTTCGGACCCCGTTTATACCTGCCATTAAAGGATAATTTCAGTGTTTTTAAACCTGGGCCCTATTTTCCCATCTTTTTGGGTCTAAATTGAAGGTTTAAAAATACTGGAATTATCCTTTAACTCTTCCCGGTTGAGAGGATTCTAATCAGATCACCCATGTAAATACGCATAAAGTCCTTGTGTAAATACACCCAAGATGCAATGACAATCTGATCATCCTAACCACCTACACAGGTCATAAGAGACACATTTTGCCATATTAACAACAAAGCATCCACATGTCCAATCCACGTAAACAGAAACAAACACACACCAGGAAAGGTGTGCAAACTTGATAAATAGGTGGCAGGCAGCTTGCATGGTAATATACTTGTCAAAAATGGATTACCAGGATACTATTGGATAAGGAATACTCGGAATAATCAATACAGTCAGTTTTAAAAGTGTCAATATTGGGAGAGGGGGTGATGTGCATGGAGAAATTGGATTTTAGTATGTGAACCAGAGTCTTTTTTAAATGCCTGGTGTAAATATATTCCAGCTGTATCTAGACAGAAAGTACTCAGGTTGCCAAGTCTGCCCATACCAGCCAAGGGCACTTTGATAAGAAACATGGTCATTGTTGGGACTGAACCCACCTGAGACCTTCTGGTAACAGGACAGTTTTGCTAACCTCAAGCCTGCCCTGTCATTTGTGACAGTGATGAATCGGGATGTTGTTGGATGATAACCACCTTTCTTCCGGTGATGAATATGCAAAAACTGTGTCACACACACACATAGAAACGCACTCGCACGTGCGCTTGCAGTGTTAGATGTTGGTGGTGAGCCTGTTAGCAAAGGGCGAGGAGAGTCAGTGTGGCGGAGCGAGGTCCACTTGTCGCCAGCTAATTGGAAGGTAATGGGTTTCCGACCGGTGTGTCACACAGACACACACACACAAAGGGCCGCGCTCCAGGGTCACAAAGGAAAAAGCGCTAGACCATGGTTCCCAATAAACAAATCAGCCCCTGCTTTCCCCTAAACACACACACACGCACACACGCACACGCCCAAATGCTTGTGATGCATCTGTAGTGTGGACCTTCTGTCAGCTACATTCAAACCTCAACCCTGAACTTAACCTTCTCAGCTACATTCTGGTGTTGTAATTTTAATTTGTATAATTTTTAAATACTTCCCATTTGCTCAAGTCTTATGAATGAATGAATGAATGAATGAATGCTTTATTTTTGTGTCATATCATACAAATGGCCCATCCTATACAGGATTACACGCCAAAAACAAAGCATTAAACAAAATGTTGTCTTCTTTTACCAATGCAGTAAACAATGTCCACATTTCCTTATAATTACAGTAGATTCAATACAATAGACAACTGAACTTCAGTACTTACTCTAAAGAATAGAACACGAAACCATGCACATAAAATAATACTAACATTTATCAGTAATAATAAAGAAACAGAAACTCAATTATGCTTTTTCAGTGCCATTAAAAATGCCTTTTGCTCAAACCACCATGCTAACTTATCTGTACTCTCCATAAAAAGTAGGCCCAACTTTAGTAATCACCCTTATTATTATATGGATATGAAATGGCCATTACAAAACAAAGTGGATTTCACTTTCAATTTTGTTGAGATCACACAAATAGCATATATGTTATGCATTATATTTTTTCTTTTTACCATTTACTGCTGTTATGACCCATTTTCTCATAAAGACGTTTTGTTTGATCTTATTAAACATCCATAAACCTTACATTAAACCTTACCCTAACCCTAAGGTGCATTTGGTGGCTTCTTATGTTTAAAATGTAAACTGAGCCTCACACTTAAAGCCATTCAAGTATATGTGCGCATACGTCCTCTACCTCCACACTCAGGATGCACTGGTTTGATTTTCTCCCACCTCACCTCACCTCACCTTTTTATTTTGCTATCTCTGTCTCTCTGCCATGAATCCTAAAATATGAACCTGCAGTGGGCAGCTTGATGTTTGCTCCCGTAGGTGCCACGTTGTTGGAAGTCACTTAACGGTGTGCTGTGTTTACACGGGATTCTGGTCAATTCTTAATGCTCCACTTTTTCGCCTTGGCGGTGGTGTTTTGAAGCTACAGTTGTGAGAGGAACACTCTGGTGCTGTGTGTCACTTGCACACACCTACACACACACACATACACACACTTCATCCAAAGACTCCTCCTGAGCCTCAGCCCACTTTCTGCTCTGATTTCGCCTTCTCTCTTGGAACAAACATCAAGGGAGATAAAGCGAAAGTGATAACTTTCAAGCTCAAGTGTGGGCGCAGGGTCAGCTCAGACTGCCGCGATGTCACACAGGTGTCACACAGTGTAGAAACCTGCTCCTGATTTGAAACAAGCCTTAATATAGTTTAATCATGAGAGACAAAGCGGGCGAGGTAAGGATAATCCTTTATTGATAACAAAGATGAGGGAAGAGGAAGGCTTTGGTGATGAAAGTCTTTGCTGCTTTGACTCAACATGGACATTTTCAAGGGCAGCAGGCCTGAGCAGCAGCGTGAGTAAAATCCCCCCGATGGAGCTCAGACTCTGGTGGCGATGGTAGCGGATGATTGGCATGTTGAGGCATCTGTGAAGGCTTGGAGGTGATGCTGAGGAGGAGGGAAACACGACAGCAGCCGGCACATGATTGAAAGCACAGAGATACAGCTTTTTTAAAAAGAAAACAAAATACAATGATAGGATTAAAAATTATAGGATAATTATAGGATAACAATTAAGGTATGTTGCTGTGTTATCCAAAAATTATACTAAGTGTAGTAAGTGTACTTGTACAAGCGCTAAAGGTTAGTATACTTAAAGTGCTTTATTTTTATTACACTTTTTTATAATTATATAAAAGTATATATTTAAGTTGCAAGTAAACAGTATTTAATATAAACTTAAGATGTATTGAGTGCACTTTACTGTACTCTTTTGGGACTCCTTAAATTGTAATATAATATACTTAAACACACTTTTCAAATCATATTCCTCATTTACTTAAAAGCAGCTGTGAATGTGCTCAAATCATGTTTTTAATTATCTTGCAGTGTAAAAAAAAAAAAATTGAAATACACAAAATACACAAGGAACATTTATGGTCCCACTTCATAATACTGTATTCATGTGTACTTGTAGCGTACTTTTATGTAAAATGATTAAAGCATGGTTAAAGGCATTGCACTTCTCGTACACTTTATGGTATTAACAAGTAAAACACTTTTAATGAATACAATAAAGTAGAACTTAAAATGTACTGCATATTGTTTATTGTAAGATTATTTAAATACAACTTGATTAAAGAATACTTTAAGACAGTACATTAAAACACAAAATGAATACACTTTTCGTATTGAAATTTTGTATATAAGGTATTAATATACTTTAAATGCACTTATTACTGTTCTTTTATATTTTAAGTACACTTGCGTGTATTTTATTTTTACTAGGGATTGAATGGAAATGAACAGCTTATGTGAACAGCTGATGTAGCTCAGTGGCAGCCCCGGTCACGACGGCGTGAGCAATTGGAGCGAGCGTGCGTGAGAGAGTGAATTTCAGATGTGACAGAATCACAAAGATAGTCCTCCTGACTGAACTTTCACCACAGCTCCTGTGTTTCCCAATGAAGGAGGAGCGGTGCCAAAGAGCTTCCGACCACCTTGACATTATTTATTACTGCTGCTGCAGGGGGTGTGAGAGAGAGGACAGCGAGGGAGTAGACAAAGAGCACAAATAATAGGAAATGTGGAATGAGGAGAGGAAAGACAGGCCAATTGTTACATCAAATTAGTGTGAAGGACGAACGGCGACAAGGAGAAATACAGGAGGAAAATGAGTGGAAGTTAATTTCACTTTTTTTTTTTTTTTTTTTTTTTTTTTTTTTAGTGTAGGGATGTTCAAAGAGGGAGCCAGGCTAGAAAGAACCCCTTCTGTTTGATTGCAAGGGGTCAGCGATGATTGCTGCAGGTTGTAGCTCCTCAGAGAGATCGACAGAAGAAAGACACTGTGTGTGTGTGTGTCTCTGTGTCCGCGCATGTGTGTGTGTCTTCGGATATGCGTGTGCGCAAGTCGCTGGATAGAGGCTGCGGCTGCACGTGCACAGCGGCGAATAGACTCCTGAAGGAAAGAAACGTGTTGTGGTTTACTCTGAACTCCTGCCTTATTATTTACCAGGATGCAATGTCCAAACACTGTACCCTGGTATTACAACCGACAACTTGGAGCCAATTTCACCAGGCTTTTTTTTTTTTTTTTTTTTCAATGCATCACCCGAATGGCGACAGAGGTGGCGAGAGGGCAATGGAAAAGTCGCAGAGGTGGGGTTGGGGTGGGGGTTTCAGCTGTGCAGGGCTATTGAGGAAGCTGATGTGAAAATCATTGTTGGTGATAAAGAAAGAGCATCTTCAAGGCCGTTAGGAGAAAAAGTGCTGTGTTTCTTTAACTCTGAGAGGGGCGATTAAAAAAAAAAAAGGATTAGCGTGTATCACTGACCAAGAAAATAACAGTGCTGCCATTGATTCCCAGAGGTCAAAGGGGAGAGCTCAACAGATGTACTGTGCTGATGGAGGCAAACAGCAGTGAATGGCGGTCTTAACGGCACACACACACACTGATTCCTTTAAGGCTTTTTCTCTGACTTGTGGTGGAGTGTAGCTCTAGGGTTCATACAGCCTCCTGAGAGTAACATTCAAGCCCTTTTCAAGCACTTTCAAGGTACCTAAACTAAAATTTTCATCATCGAATCTAAATTGTTACTTTAAATGCAGTTGCGAAAAATAAAGTTTACAGAATTCCTTTATACCCACAGCAATCAATGTATATTGTCACTTTGTTTATTTTTTACCAGCTCAGCTTTTACCAGTTCATATTCATTCTGTCTGTAGTTTTGATCATGGTTATTTAATGCTTTCTAATTTAATAGAGTACAAGATCGTTTCAAATA
>OMKZ01023197.1:0-10478 GCA_900302535.1 Neoniphon sammara
TTTTTGAAAAGCAGGTATTCTGTGCGAGCATTTTTCAGTTGCCAAAAAAGATGCAATATTATTCCTGTGATATTTTTGTATGCATTTGTGAACAAACAAATGAGCCATTTGTGAATTGAGAGTTTTACGAGTGCAAACAAAGAACATTTTGCCCCAAGGAAAAGGCTGCGTAGATAAGCTGTGTCAGAGCACGGGGACAACAGGAAAAGCGGGAGGACGTCACCTCATTGCCAATGAGGTCAATGTTCTTCTGGACCTGGGGCACCCATTGCCTGAGCACGGCGAACAGCTCCGGTACCGTTGTGCTGGGATCCAGGAGAACCTCCCTGCACTGGGGCTCGCTGGGGTCAAAGAAGGAGAACTCTGGTGGCGGTGATGGGAGGCAGAACAAAACAAACACGTTGACTCAGAGGGGATGCAGTTTGGTTGGTCAAGCCAAGCTTTTAAAGCCTCAGTAGAGAGCGTGTGTCTCACTCTGCGGCACAGACATACATTAACGTTCTGCTAGAGACTGCTCAATCGATTTATTCAAATTACTTATCTTGGATAATTTCCTTGCTGTGCTTGCAGTGTACGGCGCCGAATGAAATCAGATGTGACAATGGATGGCATGCCGTGAACCAAGTGAAGCGTTCGAAAGCCCGACTGAGGCTGCAAACAAATGGGCTCGGCCGCTCGCAGTGAATCCTAACACTTGTGATTCAACTAAACTCAAACTTTCTACATTTCCTTTACTGACTTATGCGATAAGTGGGGATTAATTTTAAATGAGTGCAGTATGCTGACTATCTGTGAACACAATTGGATTCATGATGCTCTGGGATGCAAAACTGACATCAGCTATTTGTCGCTGGCTGCTTGTTGTGATTGTGGAAACGGTGGGCATGTACCACCTCAAGAAGATGCCCGTGCAAAACGTTAGCACCTTCGGCTGGACACACACTGCACAACTGTTAAGCCATGTTCGGCCATCACAACTGTTTTACAAGATCGCATTGACAGCAACAGCCAATACAGCTGCAGTTTATCGGGATTCAGGACTTTAATGCCTTGCCGCCTGATCTTGTCAGGGCCATCACCATTATTTCAAACTGATTTTTACGACTCAAAATCTGAGTTTTGACCTCCTTTTGTAGTGTCAACTGGTGTGAAGATATGAACAGGAACAAGCAATTGCCAACGGAAGATGAATGCCAAAGAAAGAAAAAATGCTCAAGTGTGATAAGAATATTGCTCTGAGTCATTTGTGTTTTAGTTCCATGTTTCAGCAGCCTTCACGTGTGTGATCCCAAAATTTAACTGGCAAAAATATGACAAAAATATGCCTATTCCAGTCAATAAGGCCCTGATTTACTTAAGCATGTGCAAAACATTTTAGCATGCAACACCTGTGACATAACCTCTGATTAGCCAAAAAGATTGTGCTGCACCAATAACAGGTCTTAATGCTGACTTTGAACAATGAGAATGTTTTAATACCATTAATATGTAAATTTCGACCTAAGTGTGAAATGTCCAATCTTGCCGCAGTCTGTTTTCTGTGTAGTGAGCTCCCAGCTTTAGATACTCTAACTACCCTGAAATGTCATACACCTCCCTGTTTGTCTAGATATTGTGTGCATGCTTGTTTTTGTGTGTGTGTGTGTGTGTGTGTGTGCATCCTCACCACAGTCACTGGGCATCGGTGCAGAGGCCACCTGGTGGATGACAGGGCGCTCCAGGCCGCGGCTGTGTTGATGGGCAGGGAGTCTACTGTGAACAGAGTCCCCCTCGACAGGCTCTGAAACATCCTCCTTCGTCATCTCCCCCTCAGGACCTGAGACACCAACACTATTAGAAGTCCTATTCTGAGACCAAAAAGTAGGTCTAATCTTGACAAATCAGTGAGTGCGCCGCTGCTTTATGACGAGACGTAACCTAATTTAAGCCTTCAGGTAGTCGGCCACCACAACAATGAAGTGGCAAGCTTTTCAACTGCTCCGCTAAAGTGGATCTGTGTCATTCTGAACACATCTGATTAAAATTCACCAGGATAGACAAAAATATCTACCTGTCTCCTCTATACTGCATCAGAGGCCATTACTGTGATATTCATATTTCACAGTTTTCACTTTTTTAAAATATGTCCCATAATGTAATATTCTTCAGAGTGGAAAAATGGTCAGTGTATAAGAGGATTAGAAGCCTAATTAAGTCATTGCTTTTTCATTTAAAGTATGGATTGATTTTGACGTTTATTGATGAAATGGTACTATTTCAGGTTTTTATGGCAATCGAATTAAACAGAGCTTGATTCTGCAATATATCACGGTATCAAATTGCAACACTTTAGGAGTCACAGGACATTAAGAATCATAATATTATGTAATATTATTGTGGTGTTAAGTACTGCAATAACACTGTATTGTGAGCTCTCTGGCAATTCCCACTGCAACAGCAAAGTGAGGTGCAGACTGAGCTATAATTTGGCCATGAGCAGCATGGCAGAGACGCCGCTGGAAAAGGTCGGTAAGCCATTTCCATAACAGGCACTAAGGCATGAGCCATGCTGCTGCAAACGCTCAGGGAAAAGCTTTGAGCATTTTTAAATAGCTACAACATAGCACTGTCACTGTGAGAAGTGAGTTGACAAATTGTTAAAAGGCAGACACTCAAGGTTTCAAAACAAGACTAAGACGACTGCCTCTGCGATACAGGCCTACACAGGAGAGAGGGAGGAACTGGAAATCTGGAATTTTCAACTGGCTCAAACACAGAGACTGGGTAAGAGTTGTAGCCTGTAAGGATGAGGGCTGGCCTATGCGGTGTAACATATGCTAAACTAATAGACTAATCATCAAACTGTGATTTTGGACCTGGAAAAAAGAGGCAGGGGGAGAGATTAAGAAACAAAAAGAGGTTGAACTAGAAGAAAACACACAGGGCTAAGCCTGCAAAGTCAACACTGAGTCTAATGGCAGCCCAACCAACCAACACTCACTGTCATCTTCTCCTTTATCCTCTTCCCTGTTGATCTCCATGAGAGCCTCCCAGTCCAGCTAAGCTAAAATCAATCACAAGAGACACAAACTGGTTCCGACAGAGTGTCTAACCAGGCAACATCTCAAAATAACTGCCAAGCGCAGAGGCTGGCCCTTCTCAATCTCCAATAACACACCCCCTCTCCCTGATTATGCCTTGTTGATCTCTTAGCTCCCAGGTTCAGTGGCTATTTACAGCCTGCAGACTCTCGAGGCCCGGCATTCTCACTTCTCTGACTCTGCCCGGCTGGAATGTCACTCTCACTTTCCAGTCATGCGAACTGTTGACCCCGCCGCAACCTCATCTGGCTAGTCAGGCCTAATAAGACTCACAATGCAGGGAATGCAGCTGTAGGGTGACAGACAGTGCAAACAAACATTGCGTAAAAGGGCAGCAAGGTTGTGTTGTGATTAGGAGGACTGTCGCTGAAACGGACGGCCCGGGCTCAGTCTCCCATGACAGCAAGCATCCGCTGTGCTGAAGTGTCACTGAGTAAGACGCTGAGTCCCTACCAGCTCAGAGGGGCATTCTTCTGTAGCTGGCTTTGACCTCTGACCTCCTTGTGGGGCAAGAGAAAAGACAAATTTCTCCTTTTAAATGTCAATACAGTTTCATAAAAACAAATGCATGAGTATAATGGGACTTCAGTAAGGCAAAGACATTCAGCTATAGGGCAGGAAGTAACCACAACAGAACTGGGCCAGATATCTGTAGAAAACACTGCATGAAGAGAGAAGCCACAGGGCCAAAAAGTTCTACATATCACGACTATAAATATCTGACTACTTGTTTGATTGCAGGCTTGGGTGCTTAAAGCTAGGTTGGCCTGCTAACAGGGGCAAAAAAGGGAAACTCTTCAGGCTATATGCATCTCTGAGGTCAGTGACCGGCTTTCCTAGGATTAGGACGTTGCAGTGTGACTTGGGACAATGGCCTAGTTTCTCAATGGGCCCCTCCTTGTTTGTGCAACCCGTGATGTCATCCTGCACCCATCCTCACAACTAATGAAATGACAATATAATCATGTGTCCAGCTGCAATGTGGTAACACATGTTGGCAAGTGTCACAGTTGCGTCATCTGTTTTGTCCACCTGCACCTCATATGTGAAGCAAACTGTAGAACACAACATCATCACAACATCAACATCATTGATCACCATTATGATTAGGACAGAGCCCACAAAGACCAGGGGATAAGTGTTCATATGTAAATATAAACTAAACTCTCTGCACAAATTAAGCTTGTATGTCAATTAAATTGTGCCATTCAAAGACATGTTCCCGCAGAGTCTTGGTACTGTTTATATATAGCATTTGGAGACAGTTGGTCATGTTCACAAATCTGACTATCCTGAATCTGGAAAACAAGATGTTGACTGATTGGTAACGTTATCCTCCATTATTACAACAAAAACGCTACAACTACATAAACGTTACAGGACATGCCAAGACAACAGAACTTTTTATGTTTCAGAGATTTTCACGTGTGCACGGTTAACTTTACTGGTACAAACCTAGCTAAAATGCATAACGTCACCTACTGTAGCGAACTACATGAACCCCAAAGAGCACAAACTAGTCAACAGTGACCACTCCCTCTCTCTCCACGTTTGTGGCACACTCACACTGAGGCAGCGCAAGCCATATCACCGTATCCAATGTACTAACTTTTGAATTATTTAATGACCCATCCTGTTAGGCGGTTAACATATCAGTTATTTAGCTAGCTAACGGTAAACAGTTAGCGGAAGATGACTGGCTAATGTCAGAAAGCCGGGGCAAGCTAGATAGTGACAACCAGGCAGAGGACTACACTAAACCTCGTTCGTTTTTAACTTCATTCCTGGTTACACCGGAAAGTGATCAACCATTACTTCTGCACTAACGTCATGTGGAAAAGTTGCCAACAAAGATAACCTGCCTTATATTTTAAGTAACGTTAGCTCCTCAGATGTAGCTAGCACAAATGTTGGGCCAAGCGTTCTTTTCGCTCATGATGCACTTTACAGTTGGGAACAGATATAAATATCCTGGCAAAGATAAATAATAACGCAAAAAAGCTTGATTACCTCAGCCTTGCTGCACGCTTAAAAATGCTTGGAGTCATGAGTAAAATGCCTTCAGAGCTTGCAGCGGATTTGGCTTGTCAAGTTAATTGGAAGCTCGTTTTGCCATATAAATTACTTCCGGTTTTAGGATTTAGATGTCAAAATAAATGTTTTTCACGTACACTTCCGGATTTCAAAATAAAATTCCACAATCAGCAATTATACCTCAGGCACCCAGTCCACGTACTTGGTATGAAAATAAATAAATAAACCTTGAGATAGTATAGTGCTATATAGTAATACTAAATATAACTGACATATTTTAAGACAAAATTGCCTTGATCAACATTTTCAAGCTTAATAACCCACACCTATTAAACCTGGAAGGACTGACACTCATCCAGTCCCCAAAATAATTTCCAAATTTCTATTTTAAAAATCTTATGCTTAATGAAAAGAAGCAAAGCATAACCTATTTCAAATTTCAGTAAAGTTTTATTTTTAATCTGAATATTGGTGTTCATTGTTATTGCTCTCAAACAGGTAGAAGTTGATTTGTAGATACATACAATGCTTGCTTAAGCTTCTATACCTAAATGAGTTTCATTTTAATTAAATCATGAATCAGAAGTCATGTTTGAAGTTGTTGTTTTTTTCCAAATACAACAAATTTTGTGTCACAATTGCTTTACTTTAATTTAAGTCTCTGGGAAAGAAATAGCAGATAATGATGACTTAAGTAAAAAAATATTTTTCAGCTTGGGTAAATATTGCCTACTGACAGCAGCAGTTGATGCTGTGACAAACATATATGCAAAGTCATCAATAGGTAATCTCACAATAAAGGCAAACAAATTTTTAAGAATGTTGATAGAATTTTTGCTGATCTTGATCTTGTAATATTATTCATTATTAGCAGTTGTTTGAAGTTTTTCTGTACAACACATGCACATACCTCATTTAGAAATCTCAACATTACGGACATATTATAAAGTGGGGCAGAGGCTATGCACCTCCAGTGACACTTACTGCTACAGCCCGGGAGGATTGTGCTACTCTTACACGGGAACATGAAATTTTCCCCATTCTTCCATTCAGCCATTCAGTGGTTTGTAATTTCCCATGGGCAGCAAGGTGGGATGCTGGACTCTTTCACTGAGCATCCATTCAGGTGGACCACAGCCTGTGTGGTTCCACTGATAGATGCTTTTGTATATTGAACTTGAAGAGCCCACAGCTGTTTGAGGGCTGCTCCTCGTTCAAAGGTGAACGCCACAGGAATCTCACTGAGGAGGGCTATGGCTTCTGATAAAAGCTTCAAATTTGGGTCTGCCCCGAGCATTCAGGGCCTCTTTGTGGTTTTCTCAGCATCTGTCATTATTTGGCAATCCACCACTGGACTGGATAAGCATTCCTCCTTGTGTCAACATGTCTGATGGAGGAAAAAAGAGACTGAAATGGTTCTAGATAATAATAGCACAGTTCAAATAATAATCAAGAGCTTGGAAATAACTGCCTGCCAAACTTAGTATTGGATGGATAATGAATCAACCGCTTATACTAATCTGCAGTAATTCAGTGGATTTTGTCACAGGTCACAATTTTAGTTAGGTAACCAGATTACATTTCTACACTAATATTTGATCTCTATGCCAATTCTACCAATCCAGCTGCAGCAACATTGTACATTTTCAATAGTCGTGGTTTGATTTTTGAGTTCTAACTAAAAGGACATTCACGATGCTTTCTTTAAGACTGCAAACTCTGCCTGAAATCACATTGTCACTAGCTTTAGAGCACAATCCCTGTGAATGATGACAAAAGATAATAGTGTCATTCTTATGACAGCTGAACAAAATGGCTCCTCTATCATGTTATTTCACCACTGATAATATTACTCTGATTGCAGTAGGATGCCCCCCACAGTGCACTCCACTCCTCACACCAGAGGCTTAATGTGAATCCAACCTTGCTCACATTGTCTCATTGTTTCCAAACCTTGCCTGTTAGCAGTGATTACATGCACAATGGAACGAGATCAAATTATTCATCAGCTGTGTGGTTTTCAGCCCTGTGAACTCGATTGCGAGACGAAGAACAAGCAATTGGTCCATCCAACCTAATACAGTCTGATACTGAGCTGTGATGCCATACACACACATAACAGGACACCCTCACTCCTTGTTTGCTCAGGATTGCCTAGAATAGGAAGCTGCACTGTCAAGTCTAATTAAACAAAGCAAAAAACAAAAAAAACTGAAATACAGTATTGAGGAGTAGTTTCACTATATGCAATTAAACTATATTTTCCAGTAGTTTACAGGTAGTTACATTTTTTTTTTATTATTTATTTATTTGTTCATTTTAAGTGTGCTTAACTACTGAAACTACAAGCTAAGTAAAAAAAATTGTTTTGACCAATCGAACCAAAGCATTGCATGCTATTTCTGAATTGCTTGCTTGGTGCAATATCTCCTCCTTCACTGTAATTTCTGGAAGCCAGGTATCTGAATGATAGATATTTCTGCCATCACTTTCACCTTCCCACCTTCCTATGAGTGCTGCCCCCCCTCAAGTGAACACTGACTCAATATTTGTATGATATTGTGTCATAATATCTATTTTTTTCTTCTAAACAGCTGTAGTTAATAAAATTATATTTCTCCTAAGGGTAGCTTTGATTTAGTTCAACTTGAGTGTGAGGTTACTGGTAGCTTGCAAAACCCTGCTTTCCAAGTAGCCTCCCTAACACTGTGGAAATGAAATGTATATTTCATGATGATGAGCCTATAGTAAATGGAGGAAGGGCAGGTGGTGTAATAGCAGTAGCACTTGTGGTAGTAATGGCAACACTAGTGTACCATAAGTGCATTAGTAATACAGTACTGTCTTAGCTGCCACGCATCTCCTATAAATCTCCCCAAAAGAAAAATCTCCATATTAAAAAGCCAACTGAACATAGCCTATCAACTTTGGACAACCAAAATAAATCAGGATTTTTCAGTTGGATCTTTTCAAATAAATAATTCCTCAATTCACTGTATAATGGACAGTGACATACAAGATGAAATTCATCCTCAACAACACCAAGATCACCTTTATATCTGCCTACCTCAATTGGCTGTGTGCCCAGTTCTTAATTGGGCACACAGGGACCTTTGCCTTCTCTGTAAGTTTAGCTGTATATATGGTTCTGTATAATAATCGTCTTTGATTTGAATATAGTTTCTAAGCTTTTATTTATTTATTTTTTTACAAATGTCTACTTTGCATTGTTCCTTGCAGATCCTTAATAGTTTTTGTTTGACTGTATTTATATTACACTGCAGATTATTCCTAAAAATAAAATTCAAATCAGAAAGAGAAAATAGTAGAGGTAGTAGTAATCGTAGTAGGCTAGTAGTAGTAGAAGCAGTAGTAGATGTGGGTTACTATTCTTAGCAGGCTGTTCTAGATGTAACGTGTTGGTCAGTGTTTACTTGGTTCTGTTTGGCCTCACGCGGTGAAGACACGACAGCAACCTCCGGGACTACGGCAGCGAATCGCCTTGAACTGCGCTGCTGTTTCCCAGGGAGACGTAAACAAAAAGGTCACTTCAGGCAGTGATTTCTTCACGCGCACACTGCGCTCCCATCAACACGTTTTTATTACTTTTTTTTTAAAGTAAGAAAAAGTTAACCATTTCCATTTCTTTTAAGTCTACGCAGATGGAGTTGGACAAAGTTAGGCGTGTATCCTCTGCAGGCTACCGTTTACCGGAACGACCCAGTGCGACCAGGCCGGTAACGTCAACCCAGGACAAGACACGCAAAGGAGCCAAAAGGGACACAGTTGCCCCGGCACTGCTTCCGGACAACAGCGATCCCGTCAAACAGGACCAAGTGTGGAGAGAATATGTGCGGACAGAGATGAGTGGAGTCCGGGAATGGTGCGTAGCCCCAAGATATTGTGAAGTACTCAAACTATTTGATGAGTAGGCCTATAAACAAAAGTAGGGCGCAATGACTAATTAAAACATTTTAAATAGTGTACATTTCCGAGGACGTGGAGCAATAACTAAGCTGGCAAGATATTAATGATAAATTATTATTATGATGATTATACAATAGGTCTCCAAAATGTCAGCTTATAAAGGCAATATTGGTCTGATGTGAATTTGTTTCAGGCTATGGCTTCCAAAAAGATTTTTTGGCAATTTTGCATAATCTTTGGGCCATAGCCATAGACCTACTGAGTGATGCCCGTTTAAAATAGAGCTTGTGACTGTATACAGGCCACTGGGGCACAACAAACTTAACTTTAACCTACATTGTGGTCCACAGGGAGAAGAACTGGAGTTTTCTGAAGAACTATGATCAGATGGTAAGACAGCTTGCACAGATGTTGTCTATGATCCTCTGAGATGAGGCTGGTTGGATTTGGGTTTATTTAAGTGCAATAATATGAAGGCTATCTGGCTAGACAGAGAATTCAGATCATGTAAAGTTTCTTTTTATTATTATGATTATATACAAATATATTGTGTCGGAGCAGTGCTTGAACTCTGAATTTATTCAGAGCGAGTCTAAATATTTTCATCATACTTAAACTCATTTTACCCCTGACACTTGCTCACAAAGAACTTTTTTAAAAAGAGCTTGACAAGTGGTTTAGAAGCTGGTTCAAGGCTTTTCAGAGTACTAAAAACTTTAGAAAGGTTCTGTGTGCCTAGTTCTCCTCAATCTTTTCATTATCCATATTGACCTGTTCAAGGCTGAGTACTGCAGCCAAACACATCACAACTAATTTATTATTAACCACTAACTGATTTTTTAATACAAGTTTCCTTGTGATGTGAGCTTTGTAATGTTTTTTTAATCGTTTTTCATGCTGCAGCTTTCATAACATTCTCATACAGTGCCCACTTTAAATCTTTATACATCAATGTGCAGTTTGTATAATTAAGGGATAACATACGATAAAATATCAATGCTGATGGCAGTATTTTAAATACTACTGAACAACAACAACATATCTATAGTTTTGTATGTATTCATACTTTAAAATATGGTAGTCTGCATCTCCAAGCCTTATCTGTCTCTACTGAATTGATGCCTATGCTTTAAGTCATCTTCCACTTTGACTGTTATGTTTGTAGGGACAGCTGAAGCCTGAGGAACCTTTACCGACCAACGTGTCGCTCTTCTCTGATCGCCTCCCCAACACCACCAACCACATGTTTGGAAGCAGAGTGTCCACTCCACTGGGGAGGGAACTGATGAAGATGGACAGGTTGTTACTGTGGAGCCACCACAAATGCAGGGTGTTAAAATGTTATGTGGAAACCCACTTAAGATCTTTGAATAACTAGTTTAATTCACCATTTAATATTCACCATTTTATATTCTGACAGTTGGAACAGCTAAAAGG